>BOPN01000621.1:285779-288279 GCA_017312705.2 Penaeus japonicus
ATTGAATCCATCCTATGTTACGTAAAACAAAAATAAACGAAGTAGAATTAGAGGATCCCATCCTATTTATCGCCGTAATAAGCGTATTTGGCACCCGTACGATTGGGCTCACTCACCCCCAAACAGCTGGTCTTCCGCGGCCTTTGGGAGTTTGGGGGATTAGTGTGAACGTGGAACTCAGTGACGGAGGGCGTGTGTGTGTTAGTCCCGAGCGGATTCTTGTGTGTAACTGTGGGAACTTTTTTGGGGAATTGTTTTTGTTATAAAAAAACACGATCTTACGAGTTTATTTATCGGTGTTTCGTTGGTTGGATGTTTCTGTGTATGGGCCTTTGAAGAGGAAAGAGAAAACTATTGATAATACGAGCAAACTTAGCTAATTCTTGAGTGATTAGCGTCGTTTTGTGAAATAATTCTTGGATCGGACGAAGCTCATCTTGGGAGTGTCTTCGACTGCCGCACCTCCACTTTAGGTAACTATTACATTATTTGATACCCAGATTTTACAGTTTTATGTTGTTTTCTTCACAAATGAATAAGACATGATATGTTAGCGATAAATATGCCCCTTATGCCTACATTATCCGTTATATTATTCAATAAAAAATATGCTGGAACCGATTGTTGGGGATTTCAACGACATGCAAGTAGTGATCAAGCGGGTGTCTTGTAATACGAAGCGGCGCTATGTAATCGGTCTGTATTCATCTTTCCTACATGAATGTTCATAGTTTGTTATACTTTGTGATTGCTTAAAATACACCTCCGGGCTTGGTGTATTACAACTATGTATTCTTTAAATATGACTTGAAACAAACGTGCCATCACATGAAGCTTGCGTTTTTTTACGACGGGAATTTTGGCCATGGTGGAATTTGGTCGATTCGTGATCGGAAAACGAAATTGCTACCTCTCTCTATTTCTGTCTGTCTGTCTAGCTCTCTGTCTCTCTCTTTCTTTCTCTCTCTCTCTCTCTCTCTCTCTCTCTCTCTCTCTCTCTCTCTCTCTCTCTCTCTCTCTCTCTCTCTCTCTTCCTGTCTCTCTGTCTCCATATATGAATATATATGAATATATATATATATATATATATATATATGTATATATATACGTATATATATATATATATATATATATATATATATATATATATATATATATATATATATATATATATTACACATATGAATAAATAGATATATAGATATATAAATGGACATATATGTATATACATACATACATATATATATATATATATATATATATATATATATATATATATATATATATATATATATATATATATATATATATACCTCTCTCTATCTTCCTCCCCTCCCTCTTCCTCCCTCTGTTCCTCCCTTTCCTATTTCCCTCCTTATCTCCTACCCTTCGCTCCCTCCCCCCCTCTCTCACCCTCCCCCTCTCTCACCGGGTCCTTCCCTCTCTCTCTCTCCTTCCGCTCCCTTCCCTTCCCCTCCCCTCTTCCTCTACCTCCTCTCCCTCCCCTTCTTCTTCTTCCTCCCTTTTCCTCTCCCTCCCCTTCCTCCTCTTCCTCCCCATCCTCCTCATCCCCCTCCTCCTCCTCCCTCCCCCTCCCCCTCCTCCTCCTCCTCCTCCTCCCCCCCCCCTCCCCCCCCCCCTCCTCCTCCCCCTCCTCCTTCTCCTCCTCCTTCTCCCTCTTCCTCCTCCTTCTCCTCTTCCTCCTCTTCCTCCCCTTCCTCCTCTTCTTCCTCTTCCTCCCCTTCCTCCTCTTCCTTCCCTTCCTCCCTCTTCCTCCTCTTCCTTCCCTTCCTCCCTCTTCCTCCTCTTCCTCCTCTTCCTTCCCATCCTCCCCTTCCTCCCTCTTCCTCCCCTTCACACACACACACACACACACACACACACACACACACACACACACACACACACACACACACACACACACACACACACACACACACACACACACACACACACACACACACACACACACACACACACACACACACACACACACACACACACACACACAACACAACACACGCCGACATGCACACACACACACACACCCACAAAACAGACAGACAGACAGACAACTTCCTCCTCGCCGAGAAAAAGCGGAGTGTCGATTAAGTGCAGTCCGTCACGATTCGACGTTGATTGAGGAAACGAGGAAGAGCTTGACGGTGCAGTGTGACTCGCGTTGTCCGGTGACTGACGGGCGTGCAATATCCACATGTTCTGCAACTGCACGAGCAACATGTACCGGTTGTGTACAGTTTGGATTGGGAAACGGGCAGTGCTTGAGATATTTAGGCTGTTTTTTTTTTTTTTTTTTGAAGAATAGTTGATGTAATAATGATGTCGCTTTTACGTTTCCATTACGTAAATGTGGAGGATTTGCGCTCGTTGCTAATCTTAGCTTTGCGTTGCATGCATTTGCTTGCTTTGCGAATTTCGTCTTGCTTGTGTGGTAGTGTTGATTTGTTAAGACCGTTGGGAAGGCGTTTGGAGAGTTTGT
>BOPN01000621.1:295779-300779 GCA_017312705.2 Penaeus japonicus
CATCTTCTCTACGGCAATTACGGGAAATTCGCTTTGGAACAGATATATGGACTGCCAATACAGATAAAGCAATACAGATAAACAATACGGATAAGCATTATTCAACCATTATGTCACCTTAAGTTGAAACGGTAATGCTTGGGCGTAAATAACACAATACTGTTTATCTTCAGACCTTGTTTGTGGCGGCCTAAAGTATGTTAGTCTGAAATTGTCTTGTTAGATTATTGTTTATCTAGAAACTCTTGTGGCTACGAATAAATATATGTAGGGAATTAAAGTCGTCTCTTGTTTTATTATTATAGTTTTTGTGATTTTTTTTTCTGCAGACCATGTTTTTGGCTGCTCAAATTAGGTTAAGTATCACTGATAATGTTTCTCGATTATTATTTATTGCTATCAAGTCAATATTGTGTTATAGATAGATACAGATAGATAGATGGATAGATAGATAGATATAGATATATACATATACATATACATATACATATATAGATATATATACATACGTATGTGTGTGCGCGTGCGTATGTGCGTGCGTACTTTAGCAAATATGCCTGATTATATGCATAATTAGACTACATAGAAGTCAAATTATTACTTGTTTAATTATCTATTTCAATTTATTTGATTATTATTTCATTTATTAGTTTTCTTGTTTTGCTTGTCTTTTGTCTTATCCTTCCAATGATTTTATTGAATCTTCAAAAGGAGTAGGTCACAGATATTGCTGATTTCCTTGCTCTGATTTTTCTTTTTGCTCTAGGCCTATATGCTAATAAATGTAGAAATTCATACAGAATCTAGGCCTATATTGAGGTCGAAGGATACTTTCCATCAGAGCGTAAGGTTGTATTGTTTGCAAATTTCCTTCACAGGACTTGTTCTGATGGGCTTTTGAGGGGCGTGTTCCGTTTCATTTGTTTAAAGGTGTTTTCGTTATTCCCGTATTTATTTATTTATTTATTTTTGCTTGGAGTGTTGGTAGTTTTGTTGTTGTTGTTGTTTTTGTTGTCAAGGTCGTCGCTGTCGTTGTTGTCGTTGCTGTTATTTATTAATATGTGTAATTTATTATCGTTATCATCATCCTTGTGACTTCAACTCGGTCATAATTTTCACTTTTTTAAAGGACATTTCTCTCTTTTTAATTTTCTTTTCTATAAATTCTTGTTTTCTTTATATATATATATATATATTTTTTTTTTCGTCCTTTTGTGTATTACTTTTTTATGTATTCTTATGTTATATATATATATATATATATATATATATTTTTTTTTTTTTCGTCCTTTTGTGTATTACTTTTTTATGTATTTTTATGTTTTATATATATATATATATATATATATATATATATATATATATATATATTTTTTTTCTTTTTTCTTTTTTTTTCGTCCTTTTGTGTATTACTTTTTCTGTATTTTTATGTTTCGTCATTTCGTTCACATTATCGTCGAAGGCCAGAGGTTACGTAAGACAGGAAGCAATAAGAGAGAAAGAAAAAAAAAAGAAAAATAAAAAAAAAAATAGGTCAAGAAAATCTGAAATGAACGTCATTATCATATTTCTCAGCTCTTAAAAAAAAGAATAATTACGCTATAATCATGGAGGTAATTATCCACCTAACCGCATTATCAGGTGAGGAATGTTCATTTATCTCAGTTCATTGGAAAAAAAAATAAAGGAGCGTTGATAAAAAAAAAAATAATGGAGAGTTAGAGGGAGGGAAGGAGGGATGGAGGAAAGGAAGAAAGGAGGGAGAAAGGGAAGAAAGGAGGGAGGGAAGGAAAGAAGGAGGGAGGGGAGGAGGTAGAAAGGGAGAGTGTGAGTGAGCCAGTGAGTGAGTTCAGTGAGTGAGTGAGTCAGTGAGTGAGTATAAGAGAGAGAGGGGTAGGGGGCAAGGGGAGCAAGACATGTAGAAGGGGAAAGAGAGAGGAAAGAAGAGAGAGAGAGAGAGAGAGAGAGAGAGAGAGAGAGAGAGAGAGAGAGAGAGAGAGAGAGAGAGAGAGAGAGAGATAAGGAGGAGACTCTGACCTTACCAAAGCTACTCCAACAAACTGTCGACACTGCTCCTACCCGTACCCCCACTCCCTCCCTACCTACCCATCCCAACCCCGCCCACGACACATCACGCCTACCTTACCCACCCATCCCAACCCCACCCAGGACACATCACGCCCATCCACCTCGCCCGCCCACCCGCAGTCCAGTTAAGGTGGGTGTGACTTTCACCTCACAGCAGGACTGGCCTTTTTCGCGTTGAACTTGAGTGACCTAATCCCCGGATCAAGGTCACGCGAGAAATTTAGATTCTGGGAATTGGCAGGTTGCTCTTGGTTATGTAGGTCTATGTTGTTTATGATTTGTATATTGGTTGGGCGTTTGTCAGTCTCTCTTTACTCTTTATCTCTCTTCTCTCTCTCTCTCTCTCTCTATCTTTCTATCTTTCTATCTATCTATCTATCTATCTCTCTATCTATCTCTCTGTCTGTCTCTCTCTCTCTTACGCTCTCTCCGTCCCTCTCCCTCTCTCTCTTATTCTCTCTCCCTTGGCTACGAGATCTCCATCTGCAATCTGCTTGATTGCATTCGTCATTCACCCACTGCTTCTTTCTTGCAACAGTCATGAAGATTTCTTTTTTATATCTTTTATCGTCTTCTCCTCCTTCATTCTCTCCACTTTCTATTATTTTCCTCATCCTACTTTTACTACTATTGCTACATATGCTACTACTACTACTACTAAAACTACAACTACAATATTTACCACTACTAATACTACGACTACAACCACAACTAAAATTATTACTACTAAAACTACCACTACGACAACAATAACAACAACAACTACTACCATAAAAGGTCCTAAATATGATTAAAAAAGTCGAGGTTAAAAACGCAAAATTTCGCCACCGTTGCTGTGTATCCACGGAAAGCGTATCAAATAGAAGATCACCTTGACCACGCTGCCGGCATGCGCAAAGAGTGCAATAATGCAACAGCAGTGGATGCCTTGTATAGGTCGTGATAGGATAGGAGTCACTTGGCGTGTTGTGGTGATTATGGTGACGTTGGAGTGGTGGTCGAGTTAGGGGGGGAAGTGTGATGACTTTTTTTTCCTTCTGTATTATTCTGCTTCTATATTTGTATTTTTCTGCCTCCACTCCTCCTCTTCTCTCTTTGCCTTCTCTCTCTCTCTCTCTCTCTCTCTCTCTCTCTCTCTCTCTCTCTCTCTCTCTCTCTCTCTCTCTCTCTCTCTCTCTCTATCTCGAGCGCGCGCCCACTCTCTCCCTCACTCCCTCTCTCCCTCTTTAACACCCTCCCTCCCTACTCCACTCTCCCCTCTCCCTTTCTCTATACTTACACACACACACACATAAATAAATAAATATATATATATATATATATATATATATATATATATATATATATATAGAGAGAGAGAGAGAGAGAGAGAGAGAGAGAGAGAGAGAAGACCGAAGCAGAGAGAAACAGAGAAACAGGCTGAAGCAGAGAAAGAGAGAAGCGAGAACAAGCGAGAACAAGCGAGACGCGGCGAGTCAGTGCCGACAAGGCCGCCTCCCCAAGCAGCCAGACACTGCACCTACGCGCGTAACCAGTAGTGAAGACTATGGGAGGGCGAGCACGTGCAGCCGCTCTCCTTTTAAAGCTGCCTGAGCCGTCTCCGGACCCGGCTACAGGTACCTCCTCCTCCTCCTCCTCCTCCTGCGTACCGGTACTCTCTTCCTGGTACAGCGCTGGGGCCTTTTGCAATGAGGATCCGTCAGGATTTGTGCAACATTGCAGGAGTGTCAGGAGGTTGATAGTTTTTGTCTATCTCATTTGCAAAAGGATTGAAGGAGTCTTGTGAGATTAGCATTTTTCTGTTTATTTATTTATTTAATTTTGGAAAATGATTGAAGGAGTGTTGGGAGATTAGCATTTTTCTGTTTATTTATTTATTTAATTTTGGAAAATGATTGAAGGAGTGTTGTTCCATTTTGGTTGCGGAAATGTTGTCGTTCTATTTTGGTGTCGTATATATCCTTTCATCTATATATATTTCCCTAGGAATGTTTTCTATCCGTATGTTGATATGAGATGTGTTTGTCGATATTAGTACACATCGCTTAATAAAGACCTTAATCTATATATAAAACCCATAGAATGATTACACACCAAAGAACAAAGTACCCACAAGCGCCATCTTCACCGCCCTTCTCACCCAAGCATCTTTTTAGACCATCTTCACGAGAGGTCAAGACCGCCCAGATCTCCTACAGGGGTTAACAAAGCGAGAGAATTTATTGATGCAGGGAAAGAGAGATGACTGGCGCTTGTGACGGAAGGCTTGGCATAGAGGTGAGGCATGTTGACTGAAGTGACTGGCCGGCGGGGTCGAGGCGCGCGGACCACAATCCATACACTGACTGGACCGCCATGATGGGCTGTGCTCCTCTCGCTCGCCTACGGTAGATTTTGGTAGATTTCGGTAGATTTTGGTGGATTTGAGTGCTTTGATGTTGTGATGCAGGGGCTGCGGGAGATCAAGGCTGCATTAGGTAGTTCATGTTGTCTTTGTGGAAGTAGTCTTTTGGGTGTGATCAGGTAGGGGGGGGGGTACTGATATAAAATCGATTTGGTTAGTTGTTTTTTTGTAGTGATTTTACTTCTTTTTTTCATTGCTTTTGGATAACTTAGCATAGATTGTTTTGTTAGTGTACGACTCTGGCCTAACTTTGATGATGACCTCCAAACCTGATTTTATGCACCTGCCTTCATTAAAGTTAAGATTACGAAGTCAATAGTCTTAACACCATTTACGTCGAAGATAAAGATAAATTGGAGACTAATCAAGTCATAATGCTAATTTTCGAACACCATTAAGATAACAGGGAGGTAGACGAGAGAGAGAGAGAGAGAGAGAGAGAGAGAGAGAGAGAGAGAGAGAGAGAGAGAGAGAGAGAGAGAGAGAGAGAGAGAGAGAAAGAGAAACG
>BOPN01000621.1:313279-318279 GCA_017312705.2 Penaeus japonicus
GACTATTATCTTATTTACCAGTTGGTTTCTATATTTCCATAACGTAAGTCCTTATTTACCCAAGATCCAGAAGCCTGACTCTCTGACATTTTCTTTTTCACGCATCGGTAAGCTTAATGGCCCATTCAATAATTTAATTAGTCATTCACTACAGGCACCACGTGTTTCTAGCGGACTATTACGTCAGTGTTCGTATTCCTAATCATATTTAACATCGGTAGTAAAAGTAGTAGTAGTAGTAGTAGTAGTAGTAGTAGTAGTAATAGGCGATGTGTTCTGATATGGAAATTGAATAGCACGTTTTACTGATAAGGTCCACTGAGCCTTACTCATGGAGGTGGGGGGGAGGGTAGAAGGGAAGGGGATGGCAACCTCACTACATTAGAAATTGTGATTGTCTGAATGTGATGGTTGGCTAGGCATTTTAGCGTGGCTTTGCCCCCGTGGTGGTGAAAGGTGATTTTTTTTTCTTTTTTTTTTGTCTCTTGTTGACATTGCCTCGTGTGGTTAAATGTTTTATGTGTTCTCGTGTGGATACGAGACTGGTGTACACTTGCTTTCGTCCGAATGTACTCGTTTACTTATTTAGTCTTCTGCTGATAGAAGTATGCTTTTCCTCTTGGTGTATGAATGTGTAGGAGAAATGAATGAAAGGCGTGTCTGTGCGTGCACGTGCGATCACATGAGGTAACGTTTCTTTGCATGTGCTTGCGCAGACGTGGGCGTGGTGTTTCCCCAAACCTTTGGGGGAAATGTTTGTTTCGTAAGCATATTTGTGTTATATTATTGAATTATATATAAATATGTATATATATATATATATATATATATATATATATATATATATATATATATATATATATATACATATACTTGTACTTGTACTCATATACAGGTCTACCCATATATGTGTTTGAAAAAGAGAAAGATAGAGATAGAGAGACAGATAGAGATATAGAGATAGAGAGATAGATAGATAGAGAGAGAGAGAGAGAGAGAGAGAGAGAGAGAGAGAGAGAGAGAGAGAGAGAGAGAGTGAGAATATATTAGCTACTTGTATCTGTGCCTGGCCTTGATCAGTGTCTAGATTATGGTATCACTTTATCCTTTCCATATATTTTCGAAATATCCTTCGGACATTAATCAGGCCGATTTCGTCAGCTTCTGTTTACCTTTATGACCTGCCCATTTCGAAACTCTTTCGCGATTTTCCTTTACACAGTACGTGAAAGCAGTTGAATTATGTATGTGTTATATTAGAGAGTTTGATGTAATACGAGATTGAATTAATATGGGCGGGAATAACGCACGCAGATCGATATTCTTTTGTCTTCCCCGTTTTCTTTGTAATGAAGTGGCGCCATTTGCTTTTTTCGTTGTTTTGCTGTCCTTTTGGATTTGTATGGCATTTCGCTCAACGTATGGCAGATTTAAGGAACATTCCGGTATTCAGGTATCTTGTGTTCATTTATATATGATGATAGTTGCATAGGAGTCGTTAATCATTCTTTCAAAGACGATTGTATATGTGAAACTGGCATTATCATTTTATTTTGATTTTGTAAATGGCTTCTCAGATTTCCTAAATATTAACGACATTACATGCTGAATTGTTTATGTATATGCATGTGTGTATCTACTTGTGTGCGTGTGAGTATACTTTCGCCATGTATTCAAATTAGCCAGCAGGCGAGAGACAGATAAGTAAATGTTCATCACTGCGGTTAGCGGAGATTGTGTGTCCTTGCCTTTAATTAGCAGTGCCTCCAGGTGTGCCGGGAGAAGAAGGGAAGAGTGGTGGGGGGGGGGGAGAAATCCGTAGTCCCTGAGCGATTCTGATATTAAGCCTACGTACATTACAAGGTCTAAGGCTGTCGCTCGTTTTGAAAACATGAACCCGCAGTGGATAAGGTCTATAGGCCTACCTACACCTCCTTCGCGTCTCTTCTCCTCGAGGCAGCTCGATGTAGGCCTATCGCGCCGCCACTTGGCCTCACCTGTCACTCACCTGCCGGAGGAGTGACGCCTACGGAAGAATTGTCAACGTATTTCCTTATCATTTCGTATTTCAAGTCCCTCTACAAATAATTTATTTATCAATTTTAAGATTGATTAAAGACTCGAGCTCCGTAACAAAGGTATGTTATGTGGCACAAGGACCCTAAGACAGTCTCATTGTTCGTTATTCCCCTCATTATATCTCACCCCCTTCATCCCTTCGCGTTTTTCCCCTTCTTGTGTGGCTCATTTACCTTCCGTCCCTTTCTCGTTTCTTTCTTCTCTCCCTCTTGCTCTCCACTCCTTCGCACGATCTTTATCAGAGTCGTATTATCTCCCCCATGGTGTTCCTATTTTCTATCTTTCTCTCCTTGGCGTTCGCGATCCATACGGTCTCTCCCATCCCTCTCTCTCTCTCTCTATCCTTTTATTTTTGTTTCCTCTCCCGTTTCTCTCTCTCTCTCTCTCTCTCTTTCTATCATCTCTCTCTCTCTCTCTCTCTCTCTCTCTCTCTCTCTCTCTCTCTCTCTCTCTCTCTCTCTCTCTCTCTCTCTCTCTCTCTCTCTCTCTCTCTCTCACACACACACACACACCCCCCCACACACTCACACACACACCCACACCCACACCCACACCCACACCCACACCCACACACACATACACACACACACACTCTCTCTCTCTCTCTCTCTCTCTCTCTTCCCTCCCTCCTTCCCTCCCTCCTTCCCTCCCTCCCCTCCCTCCCTCCCTCCCTCCCTCCCTCCCTCCCTCCCCCCCCCTCTCTCTCCCTCCCTCTGTCTCACACACCTTTTATTTATTTCTCCTCTCCCATCTCTCTCTCGCTCCCTCCCTCACCCTCTCTTCTTGTCTTTCTCTCCACTCTTCTTCCATTCCCTCTCCTCTTATATCCATTTCCTCTCCCCTTTTCCCTCTCTCTATCTCTTTCTCTCTCCTTTTATCTCTTTCCCCCCCATCTCTCTATCCCTCCTCCCCTTTCCTCTCACACCGTTAAAACCCTCAGGGGGAAACCCGGTGTGGGAATAGAGGAGGATGGGGGGGGGGGTTATGGGGTAATGGAAGGGGGGGGGAGTCATTTTTACCGTTTTTGGCTTCCTTGTTTACCCAAAATCCCGTAAATGCATTCCTCGTTCACTATTATGTAAAACGATCCGGAGTTTCCACAGCCCGCTTGCTTGTTTAACTTTGTTGTTGCTTGTTGGTTGTTGTTTAGTTGTTGTGTTGTTCTTGTTATCCTTTTATTGTTGTTGTTATTACCATTGCTATTTCCATTGTTGAGGATATTATCATTTTTATCTTTATTATATGTATATGAATATAAATACAAATATATTTTTATGTGTGTATGTATATATATTGTTCTTTCTTTTTAATTGTATCTTTTCCTCGTATTTCTAACTTGCTTTTGTATTGTTTCAGGTAAGAAACGGGAGCGGGAAAGCTACAGACCGAAGCCACGAATGCAAACAGTACGTGAAAATACCTAAATCATTCTGATATCTAATACGATATAAGTTTTAACCGATATGCCCATCATTAGGTAGGCGATATTATTAATCATCCGAAGTTGGCATCGCAAATGCAATACACGGCATCACATAAGGGGAGAACGAGTCTCTGCCATGCCGAAAAGTGATCGTGTGTGGATAGGTTGACCGCCAATAGCGCGCCGTGGTTCTCCCGGTGAAAATAAACTCCCGCGGGTAATAAGCGTTCCCGTTTGCAACCCCGTATAAACTCCGTCGTTGGTTACGGTGAACGGTATAATTATTCCTCCCATACAACGACGTTCCTCTGTTTTTTGTTATTTTATTTGGAGAGTGCGTGTCCTGCGGATATTGGCAAGTTTCGTAACCGGCGAAATTTAAGAGCGCATGCAAAGCCCTCGCCGTATTCAAATTTGGCGCTGAAATTTGCTTACCTCCCCCCCCATTCCCCACTCTCCGTTTGTCCTTTCCCCCTACCTTCTCGCTCGCCCTTCCTCTCTACAATCATATCTTTCTCGATTGCTTTCTATCTCTCACATTCCTTTTGTCTCCCCTCTTTCTTCCCATACTTATCCCTCTCTTCCTCTCCCTCTTTCTTTCCCTCTCTCTTTCCCTCTCCTTTTTCCTCTCCCACTCCTCCCCTCTCCCCCTCTTCCCCCCTCTCCCTCTCCCTCTCCCTCTCCCTCTCCCTTCCATTTCCCCCTCTCTTTTATATCCTCCCTCTCTCTTTCTCCCTATCTCCTATCCACTCCACCCCCCCCCCCCTCCTGCTCCCTGCCCTCCTCTCTCCCTATGCACGCTGATGTATGGAAACTGGTTATTACTGTCGTTCTAGAACCGAATTTGGAAAGGGGGAGAGGGAGGGGGGGGTGAGGAAGGGGTTAGTGGTCGTCCCTTTGTTGTGGCGAACCCATAAGGGGGGTTTAGTTCTCAGTAAGGGCGTGTATAAGGGGTAGCGGAATCCTATTATTCAGGAGGGAGGGAGGGAGAGAGAAAGAGAGAGAGAGAGAAAGAGAGAAAGAAAGAAAGAAAGGAAAGAAGGATGAAAAAAATAGACAAACAAAGAAAGGAAGAGAGAGAGAGATAGATAGATAGATAGATAGATAGATAGATAGATAGATAGATAGAGAGAGAGAATGAAAGGAAGGAAGAAAAAAAAGGAAGAAAAAAATGAAATAGAGATAAACAAAGAAAGGAAGAGAGTGAGAGAGAAATGGGTGGAGAGAAAGATAAAGGTAGAAATTAAGTGAAGGACAGACAGAAAAACAGGAAAAGAATACAAGGGAAAAGGGGTGAAATTGCAACGAAATGATGATAAAAAAGAAAATTAAAGATAGAAAATGTGAATAAAAATGCACACAAAAGTCAAGCCAAGAGAAATCGAGGAACAAGTAAAGAAAACGGAAACCGAACTGAACAAAATAACGGGAAATGAACAGCAGACTAAGGGAAGTTTGGGGAGGTGGGGGGGAGGATGGGGGTATGGGGGGAGATATA
>BOPN01000621.1:323279-348279 GCA_017312705.2 Penaeus japonicus
CCTGGGATTAGGCTAGAGGGGTGGCCTGACCCGAACGCGATGACCTTACGTCGGCGATGCTATAAGGACCGAGTTTGAAAAAAATGGCTCTTGATTTTTTTTTTTTTTTTTTTTTTTTTTTTTTGGGGGGGGGGGGGGGCTTCGTGCTTATGTGAAGAGAGGGAAATGGGCGTGACATTCAATAAGAAAAGGACTAGATAATGTGTGCGTGTGTGATTGTGTGTGTACGTTCGATTATTTGCGTGCGAGAGTGCTGAGTATTTGTGTGTGTTTATTTGTGTGTGCGTCTGTGTGTGTGTGTGGTTTCAGAATGTGTTCCACTGTAATAAATTGATTTCATTATATTTTTTTTTCTGACGACTGAAAAAAAAATCGATTATATGTTTTGTTTTGATTTCATAATATTTTTTATAAATCATTTATACATGAATCACTCTCTTACACACACGATACCACCTTATACACTCCCACTCCCTGTCATATCTGTCAGTACTTGAATAACCGTCAAGAACATACTCAACTATAAAATAACAATAGCAACAAGCAAACAAACAAACAACAACAACGACGAAAACAAGAACCTATAAACTGTTTACTTCCTCCCGATTGCTTGCTCATTCAGTTGATATTGCTTTCGTCAAGTTGCACTGAATGAATCGACAGGCCTGGTTTGATCCCGCTCGTGTGTGAGAGAGAGAGAGAGAGAGAGAGAGAGAGGGAGAGAGAGAGAGGGGGGGGGGAAGAGAAAGAGAACGAACGAGAAAGAAAAGTTTTGCAAAATATATGTTATGATCCTCCCCCTTTTACCAACGGTATATATTTTATATCATCGATATTTTTTTATTTGGATTATTGACATTATCATTACCATCACTATAATTTCCATCATTAGATACATTGTGATTTTATTAGTGTATCACATCATTATGTTTATATGTGTCATAATCTCATACTGAATAACAAACAGTAGAAATAAATAAAGACCGCCAAGCGGGGAGGAAGATGTAGAAGTAAAAATGACTTCAAGAAAACCCAGGAAGAAAGATTGAGAGAGAGAGAGAGAGAGAGAGAGAGAGAGAGAGAGAGAGAGAGAGAGAGAGAGAGAGAGAGAGAGAGAGAGAGAAAACGGTAAAAAAGAAAAGAAAAATCAATATCACCACAGGAAATGAAAAAAAAAAATATATATATATATACATATATACATATATATATATATACATATATATATATATATATATATATATATATATATATATATATATATATATATATATATATATATATATATATATATATATATGTATGTATGTATACACACACACACACACACACACACACACACACACACACACACACACACACACACACACACACACACACACACACACACACACACACACACACACACACACACCGTTTCACCTACCATGGTTCCTCATGAAGCTTTGCCACGCCGTTATAGTGATTCCGCGAACCCGAATACGAAAGGGTAACGGAAAGAAGAAGGAAATGCAGAGACGTCGATAATCTTGGAAGACGGAGGCAGTTCGACCGTTGTTCTCTTTTGGCACGACATGTGGGTTCGTCTTCTGCCTCGGGGCGGGGTGGTGGGGGAGGGTGGGTGTGTGGGGAAGGGGAAGGGGAAGGGTGAGGGTGAGGGTAAGGAGATGGGGATGGGGTGGTGGTAGGGGTGAGGATGAGGATAGGGGGAAGGGGAAGGGAGTGAGGATTCGGGGAGGGGGAAGGGGTGTTGGTTGAGACGGAGCGGAGCGCATGGCGGGAAGAAGACGAATGGGTTCTCAATTTTTTTTCTTTTCTTTTCTGCTTTGTTCTGTTATTCTTCTTGGTTGTGAGTTTTTTACTGTTGTTTATTCTCTCTACTTTCTTTCCTAACCTTACCCTTTCACTCCATTTCCCTCTCCCTCTCTACCTCCATCTCCTTCCCTCCTCTCGCACTTCCTCTCCCTAGCCCTTTCATTCTTCCGCCCCCCACTCCCACTCCCACTTCCACTCCCATTCCCACCCCTTCTCCCTCTCCTTCTCCTTCTCCCTACTTTCCATCCCTTTCCCTCACTTTCTCTACTGCTCATCCATCGCTTATTTCACACGTTAAAGCAAAATTCCCGCGCTCTCTATCCCGCCCACGTCACAGATGTTGGCAGCTACGACTTGCTTCAACGCCCATGCGGCTGCGGGAGATTCGGGCGTCACGGCTGCAGCGCTACGGACGCCCATGACCCGCCCTGTGATTATATAGATGGGTTAACGGGCGTCTTTACCCATCTGCCTCTCTCTTGCCTCTTGGTGTCATCTCTTTGGCTATCTCACTATCTCCTCCTTTCTCCATCTCTTTTTTCTTTGGTCTTCTTTCTTCTTCTGCTTTCATCCTACTTCCATCCTCCCTCCCTACATCTATTCCTTCTTCCGTCCCTCACTCACTCATTCACTCATTCACTCACTCAGTCTCTTTCACCTTTTCTTCCCACTCACTCTCTCCCTCCCTATCCCTCTCTCACTCACTCATTCTCCCTCCCTCTCCTTCCCTCTCTTCCTCCTTCTCCCTCCCTATCCCATCCTCCCTCCCTCCTTCTCCCCCCTCCCTCCTTCCCTCTCTTCCTCCTTCCCTCCCTCCCTCTCTCCCTCCCTCCCATCCTCCCTCCCTCCTCCCTCTCTTCCTCCCTTCCGCCACTCTCTAGTACAGGTGGAGCGTGCTGGTAGCGGTGGTGGTGTACCCCTTTGGTCGAGGAGCGGTGACCCTCCCTCGCGGCGTCAACTGAACTCCTTCCCTCCCCCCCCCTTCTCCTCCCTCCCACACTATACCCTTCTTCCTTCCTACTTTCTCTCTCTTTTTTTTCTCTCTCTCTCTTTCTCTCTTTTTCTCTTTCTCTTTTCTTTCTCTCTCTTTCTCTCTCTCTCTCTCTCTCTCTCTCTCTCTCTCTCTCTCTCTCTCTCTCTCTCTTTTCTCTCTCTCTCTCTCTCTCTCTCTCTCTCTCTCTCTCTCTCTCTCTCTCTCTCTCTCTCTCTCTCTCTCTCTCTCTCTCTCTCTCTCTCTCTCTCTCTCTCTCTTTCTCTCTCTTTCTCTCTCTTTCTCTCTCTCTCTCTCTCTCTCTCACTCTCTCTCTCTCTCTCTTCTCTCTCTCTCTCTCTCTCTCTCTCTCTCTCTCTCTCTCTCTCTCTCTCCTCTCTCTCTTTCTCTTTCTCTCCCTCTCTCCCTCTCTCTCTCTCTCTCTCTCTCTCTCTCTCTCTCTCTCTCTCTCTCTCTCTCTCTCTCTCTCTCTCTCTCTCTCTCTCTCCTTTTCCTTCTTCTTCTTCTTCTTCTTCTTCTTCTCCTTTTCTCCCTCCCCCTCTCCCTTTCCTTCTCCTTCCCCTTTCCTTCCCCCTCTCCATCTCCTCCTCCTTCCCCTCCTCCTCCCCCTCTCCCTCTTTCCATCCCCCTCTCCCTCTTTCCATCCCCCTCTCCCCATCCTCCTCCTCCTCCTCCTCCTCCTCCTCCTCCTCCTCCTCCTCCTCCTCCTCCTCCTCCTCCTCCTCCTCCTCCTCCTCCTCCTCCTCTCTCTTTCTCCTCCATCTCTTCATGCTTCCACCAAGTTCGCTCATACAGACTCTTTATCGTAAGGTTATTGCCGGCACATGCAGTAGCGCAAAATGAAGTTCTTTTGCCAGACTGAGTTGTTGCAACATTCAGCAACAACGGGATTGGCTTTCACGCTGTGCAATAAAATTGATTCGACGATATATCATCTCTGGACATGACGTGTGGGGGGGTGGGGTGAGCCGGTGACTGAGCGAGTGGGTGGGCGGATGGGTGAGTGGGTGGGTGAGTGGGTGGGTGGGTGAGTGAGTGTGTGAGTGTCTGTGTGTGTGTGTGTGTGTGTGTGTGTGTGTGTGTGTGTGTGTGTGTGTGTGTGTGAGAGAGAGAGAGAGAGAGAGAGAGAGAGAGAGAGAGAGAGAGAGAGAGAGAGAGAGAGAGAGAGAAAGAGAGAGAAAGAGAGAGAGAGAGAGAGAGAGAGAGAGAGAGAGAGAGGGAGAGAGAGAGAGAGAGAGAGAGAGAGAGAGAGAGAGAGAGAGAGAGAGAGAGAGAGTCAATCAATCGATCAATCAATCAATAAGTCAATCAATCAGGGGTTTAACAAGTGAATAAATTGATGAATGAGGGAGCGAGCAAGTAAGCGAGTGAGCGAGTGAATGTGCGTGACAGAGGCGTTTGACATGTAACAGTAGCATGGTTAAGGCTCAAGGCGTCGGGGGTAGGGGTGGGGGGTGAGGGAGGGAGGAGGTATCACCGTTATCCCTAAAAGGGTTAAAAGAGCTGTTTTTTTCAGTGGGGGGGGGGGGGAGGGGGGATGGGGGAAGTTAGCGTTATTTCTGTTGACATTCCGTTTTCATTGAATGACTTGTATCTTGTACAAGAAAAATAAACGAAAAAAAAAATCCCCCCCAAAAAACACACACACAAGAAACAAACATAGAAACGGAATCAGAAGAAGAAAAAAAAAGAAAAAAAAAAATTACAAGGGAGAGAGAGAGAGAAAAAAAAAAGAATGTCATGGCATTGCAATTCACACTTCGATGACTTCTATTCAATTGCACCAACAAACGGCAGCTGGGCAAGCATCGTGGTAAACTTAAGTATTTTGTCTGTCCCGTTATTTCACGTCTTATCTTTATTATTGTTGGTGTTATTTTTATTATTGTTATCAATGTTATCATTGTCTTTATTTTTGTTATTATTGTCATGATGATGATGATGGTGATGATGATGGTGTTGCTGATGAAGATGTGATGATGATGATTATCATCATTATCACAATCATTATCAATGTTATCCTTATCCTGTCATCATCATCACCATCGTTGCTATCATTACTGTTGTAATTATTGTTATTTCCATCTTTATTTTTATCTATCGAGTCACCTCTTTCTTCGCAGGCAATATGTTCTTCGTGCATTTTGTTTTTCCCTCTCCTATCGGATGGTTGCCCAAGTGGCATGGAATTTTGATTGTGTAATCGGGGATTTCGTCAGGAATGAACAACGTAATGAGTCTTATTTCTATGAATGAATAATGTATCACTCAATCGGTATCATGTCGGTATCATTTATCAAAAGATATCAGAATCTCCTTAATCTGATATCTTATGATAACTTTACACTACTGATTAAATTTGTCGATCCAGCTGAGTGGGAACAGATGTCTTGTCTTGCACACTCGCTTAATTACAGTCACAGTCAACGCGTTGGAAGTAGCGTTGCAACGATCAGGGCCCGTTTTCTTTAACGTCTGTTGCAGGGGTGTCTCAAATGACCGCTGTTTGGCTCGTATATTTTTTTTTCTTATCTTTCTTTTCTTGCTCTTTTATAATCATTTACGCTTTGTTTTATAGCTTTGGATTTTTTTTTGTCTCGACAGGTGTTGACACAACTTATACTTTTTTGGGAAAGACATTTTGGCGCCTTGTTTGTACCGTTGTGTGTGATCGAAAAAATAATGAATTATGTAATATGATCTTCGTGTTTTTTTTATTTTTTAATGTTTTCTCTGCGTTTGGACATACTATATTTTTGTGTGTGTTTTTAGAGTTTCTTTTTGGAATATGTTCTCATATGGGTGTGCGTTCTAGGCATTAACAATTGTTCTTCGCGCGTGCGTGTGTTCCGTGTTCGTGTTCTTTCACCGTTCATCGTCACGAGATCAACCTCTGGTGACGGCTGACCTCGCGTAACAGGACTTGGTAACGGAACTGTGTGACGACCGAAAGCAGAAGAGAGGGGGGAGAAAGGAGGTAGAGGGGGAAGGGGTAGGAGGAGGAAGGAGGGGAGAGGAGGGAAAAGGAAGAGGATGAGGGGGAAGTGGGAGGGAAAGGTAAGGAGAGGGAGAGGGAGAAGGGTAGAGGTAAGGAGAGGGATTGGGAGGAGGAATTGGAGGAGAGGGAAGTGGGAGGAAAAGGTAAAGAGAGGGAGAGGGAGAAGGAGAAGGGTAGAGGTAAGGAGAGGGATGGGGAGGAGGAATTGGAGGAGAGGGAAGCGGGATGGAAAGGTAAAGAGAGGGAGAGGGAGAAGGGTATAGGTAAGGAAAGGGATGGGGAAGAGGAATTGGAGGAGAGGGAAGTGGGAGGAAAAGGTAAAGAGAGGAAGAGAGAGAGAAAGAGAGGAAGGAGGAAAGAAAAAAATAGTCAGATTCACTCTTCGACACGCATTGTTCCCCTCAAGCTAACGATGGGAACGCGGTGTGCAGTGGGTGATTCTTGACTTTTTGCTTGACCAAATGAGCGTATTTCTTTTTCTTTTTTTCTTTTTTACTTTTTATACCACCACTCTGACTACAGGGTATGATAAAGAATCACGTGTATTTGCGTTCGGTGGATTACGTGTGGATTTGTTGTAACCGTCTTCTCGTATTTTCGTTTTGTATGTATGTGGATGGTATTGTATTTCGATGGTCCTGTAGTTAACGCCCTTTTTTTTACGTATAAGGCGACGTCTGTGCGCAGACAATGCATGGGCAGATGGATAGACTGTTGTTTAAGTGAGTGTGAGTGTGTCTATGACCTTGCCTATATCTGTGTGTGTTTGTGTGCGTGTGTACGTGCGTGTGTTTTGTGTGCGCCTGCATCTGTCTGTCTATCTGTGTCTATATCTTGTCTGTCTGTCTTTCTTAACAGGAGGTATAACTAGCATATGGGATTTGTGACAAAAGATAACAAAGAGTCAAAACTAATGGAAAATACGACTTTAAAAACATCACTGGAACATCAAGGGAGATGCAAGGATAAGAGGTAAGGAATAGGGTGTAATGGAAGGGTAAGGAAGGAAGTAGGGAAGAGAGGTAGGGAAGTCAATGGGCAACAATAGAGGGGGCTGGGTGGGGGGGGGGGAGGGGGGAAGTTAGCGTTATTTCTGTTGACATTCCGTTTTCATTGAATGACTTGTATCTTGCACAAGAAAAATAAACGAAAAAAAAAAATCCCCCCCCAAAAAACACACACACAAGAAACAAACAGAGAAACGGAATCAGAAGAAGAAAAAAAAAGAAAAAAAATACACGGGTCTTTTCCTTGTCTTTGGGGGAGTTTGTGGTTTGGATTTTTTTCTCGGCGTCTCTCTCTCTCTCTCTCTCTCTCTCTCTCTCTCTCTCTCTCTCTCTCTCTCTCTCTCTCTCTCTCTCTCTCTCTCTCTCTCTCTCTTTTTTTACAAAAAAAAAATCTCACCTCATCTTTGTATTTTCTTCCTTCGTCACTTTACCTTCCCCGTCCTCCTTCTCCTTCCCTCTTCTCCCTCACATATCGCTTCCCCTCTTTTCCTCCTGCCCCTCCCCTCCCCCTCCCCCTCCCACCCCCTCCCCCTCTACTACCTCTACCTCCCCCACACGCTCATTACACACACACACACATCTTTTTCATATCTCGACTTTCATCTCCCTTGCATTGATTTTCCCCTCCACACACACTATGCCCCCCCTTCCCCCCTTCCCCATCTCTCCCTTTGTCTCCCTCTCTTCCTCCCCATCTCTCCCTTTTTTTCTCCTTCCCCCTCCCTCGGTGCATCTTGTTTGCTTGTATCGCCTCGGTTGGCAGGTCGCTTTTCATGCTAGCGGCATTTCGTTTCCAGCTTTCTTTCCGGGGTCTCCTCTTCCTCTTGCTTCCTCTTACTCCCACTTCTTCTTTTTCGTCTTTGTCTTTTTTTTCGTATTTTTCTCCTCTTATTGCTACTTCTCTTTCTTCTTTATCCTCCTCCTCCTCCTCCTCCTCCTTTTCCTCCTTCTTTCCCTCCTATTTTTCCTCCTCCTCCTCCTCGTCGTCCTCCTCCTCTTTGACACTAACCATTTTGTGTCTGATGCTCTCCTATCCATTAGAGGATGTTGCGTTTCCGTTTGTTCTGCCATTGTGTCTCAGTGTTTGTGTTCCATATGTGAAAAAACGCAATGTTTATATATTGAGAAATATATAGATTTTATGTATGCATGTGTGTATCCATGTACACATATAATGTACATATTTGTATGTTTGCGGACAATTTCGACAATGCTTAATTCATGCCACTTGTTGATTTCGCTTTTTGTTTCGTAATACGTATGATAGCAGTGCAACCATGTAGTTAGTGTAAACTCGATAATTTACGGCTTTTCTTTCTCTCCTGCAATTGCTACCACACCAAGGCAATTTTCCGTTCCAGTAATTATTATTAACGTTTTTTTATGAAGTGGCGTCAAATTGCCCTCTCCCTCCATCCGCCGTGGAGCCGATGCTAGGCTGAGCCGGGTCGTTCCTCGGGAGTGGCTTTGTCTGCTTGGATTGCCTTTCGATTTGTGTTCTGGCTTGGTGGGTTGGTTGGTTGGTGGGTTGGTTGGTGGGTTGGTTGGTTTCGGTGTCGGGTGGGTACGTAGGTTGTCTGTGTTTGTATTATTGTCTGTTTTGTCTGTCTGTTTCTTTTTGTCTTTCTTTTTTCTTCATTTCTCTCTCTCTCTCTCTCTCTCTCTCTCTCTCTCTCTCTCTCTCTCTCTCTCTCTCTCTCTCTCTCTCTCTCTCTCTCTCTCTCTCTCTCTCTCTCTCTCTCTCTCTCTCTCTCTCTCTCTCTCTCTCTCTCTCTCTCATTATTTTCTCTTGATCTGCCTTTCTGAGTGTATGTGTGTGTGTGTGTGTGTGTGCGTGCGTGTGTGTGTGTGTGCGCACGTTTATCTTAGCCACGGTCTAGTAACCCGCTAAGCGTCCGTGTCTCCCCGTCATTGTGTCACCAGGTCATGGGTGCTCGACTGCTCGACCTTCTCCCCCCTCTCCCACCCCTCTCCCACCCCTCTCCCACCCCTCTTTTTCCCTCCCTCCCCCGTTACATCCTCCTGTCCCTTCCTCCTCCTCATTCTTTTGTTTCCAGTGTTTGGATTTCGATGGAGGCTGGCTGTATGATTTTCGTATTTATTGCCCTTCGTTCATTTTCATTTATTTATGTCTATTATCGTTTTTTTTTCATTATTCTTTCTTCCTATCCTTTCCTTCTTCCTCTGTTTATTCCCTCCCTCCCCTAACTCCTTCCCCTAGACTCCTCCCCTATTTTTCACCCTCTCCCCCTCCCCTACCTTTTCCCCCTCTCCTCCTCTCCCCTTCTCCCCCACCCCTTTCCCCCTCTCCCCCTCCACTACCTTTTCCCCATCTCCCCCTCTCCCCTTCTCCCCCTCCCCTACCTTTTCCCCCTCTCCTCCTCCCCTTCTCCCCCTCCCTTACTTTTTTCCCCCTCTCCCCTTCTCCCCCACCTCTTTCCCCCTCTCCCCCTCCACTACCTTTTCCCCATCTCCCCCTCTCCCCTTCTCCCCCTCCCTTACCTTTTCCCCCGCTCCCCCTCTCCCCCTCCCCCACCTCTTTCCCCAAGACACCCCACAACAAACGCCTTCCCCTCACCTTCCTCTCCCTGACACCCCCCCCCCCCCCGAGTCCACCTCCCTCTGTAACTAGCCGTATTGCCCAGCCGTTTTTTTGCGGAACTCCGCCCTAACCGGCTTTCGCTTTCCGGATGCACAAAAGCCCTTTAAGTTGATCTTCATATATTATGCAGATGATGTGAAGAATCCCCTCTCTCCCCCCCTTCATTCCTCCCCTCTTCCTCCCTTGACCCCCTCTCCCCTCCAACCCCTCCCACCCTACCCCCTTTCCCCTCCAACCCCTCCCACCCTACCCCCATTCCCCTCCCACCCTACCCCCTTTCCCCTCCAACCCCTCCCACCCTACCGCCTCTCCCCTCCAATCCTCCCTCCCCTCTTCCTCTCCCCCTCCCACCATACCCCCTTTCCCCTCCAATCCCCCCCTCCCTCCCACACCCCATAACCCCCTTTCCCCTCCAACCCCTCCCACCCTACCCCCTCTCCCCTCCAATCCTCCCTCCCTCCTTCCTCTCCCCCTCCCTCCCACACCCCTTTCCCCTCCATCCCCCCCATCCCCCCCTCTCTCCCACACCCCATACCCCTACAAACTTATCACATATCAATGTTTGTTGAAACGTTTTTTTTCTCCTCGCTCGCTCTTCCCCCTCGTCTCTCGCGCTTTCTCTGCAACGGCGGTGTGCAAGCAGTTTCCGGATGCAAGCGCAACAAACACGGAAGTGCTTGCTTGCTTCGATTATTTGTGTGTCGATTATTTGAAGAGTTGCGCGTTTGCTTGCTTGCTTGTGATGTGATTTCTTGTTTGGGGAGTTGCGTGTTTGCTTGTTTGATTACCTCATTGTCTTATCGATTACTCGCTTGTCTGCTTGAGTGATTAGCTAGGATAAGTGATTTAATTTCTCTCTCTCTCTCTCTCTCTCTCTCTCTCTCTCTCTCTCTCTCTCTCTCTCTCTCTATATATATATATATATATATATATATATATATATCCTCCCTCCCTCCCTCCCTCCCTCCCTCCCTCCCTCCCTCCCTCTCTCTTTCCTCCCTCTTTCCTCCCTCCTTCCTCCTTTCCCCCCTCTCTCCTCCTTTCCTCCTCCTCTTTTACTCTCCCCCCACTCCACCCCCTGGTCGACAAAACGATTTATATTAGCCATAAATTTCCTTGTGTTAATCAGGTTCCACTTTTCTTCCCGCGAGAATATCACGAAAGTAATTTCTTTTCTTTCTAATAAAATTTCGTTTCTTCACGATGTTTCTCGATTTTTTTCCCACTCGTGTTCCATTTCTCTCTCTCTTCTCTCTCTCTCCCTCCCTTCCCTCCCCCCCCCCCCCCCCCCCCCCCCCCCCCCCCCCCCCCCCCCCCCTCTCTCTCCTCTCCTCTCCTCTCCTCTCCTCTCCCTCTCCCCCCCCTCTCTCTCTCTCCCTCTCTCCCTCCCTCCCCCCCTCTCTCTCTTTCCACTCTCCTCCTTCATTCGCTTTTTTTTCACCTCCGTCTTCGTCTACCGCCTCTTCGAATATATAAAATCTCATGCTTTTATTTAAGATTATTAATTTAATTTCTTCTTCTGGTTTTCTCGATTAGAAGCATGTATGTTTTGCTTTCGACATTTTCACCGGATGTTTGCAGCCGCTCCCCCCCCCCTTCCTCCTGATTCCTCATTGCCGCTACGTAACCGCAGGATGGTCTATATGCTCTCTTCTTCCATCTTTTTAAGTCATTCTGCCTTCTATTACTTTCTTCTACTTCATTATGCATCTTTCTACTTCTTTCTACCGCTTTCCACATCTTCCTTTTTACCTCCTCCGACTTTTTTACTTCTTATTCCTGCTTCTCCCTCTTACTTCTTTCTACCTCTTCCTCCCTCCTCCTCCTTCGTTCTACCTTCTCCTCAATCCTCCTCCCTCCTCCTCCTACCTCCACTTTTCCATCTACTTTCCATCTCAAGGGTGGGTGAGGATTTTAGGGGAGGGAGGAAGACGAGGAAAAGAGGCTAACTGCTTTACTTATGACGATAAAAAGGAGGAGGAGGAAAGTAGTAGGAGGAGAAGGATGAAGAGGAAAAGGAGAAAGAGGAGGAGAGGACGAAGAAGGACAAAGAGAAGAGTGAGGAAAGGCAGGTGAAGGAGAGGAAAATGCAGGAAGAGGAAGAGGAAGGAGAGGAGAGGAAAATGAAGGAAGGGTAGGAGAGAGAAAAGTGAAGGAAGAGGAGAAAGAGGAGAGGAAAATGAAGGAGGAGGAGGAGAAAGAGAAGGAGACGGAGAAATGCGAAATGGAAGGAGGGAATAAGGAGAGACAGCAAGTGTTTCGAGCGTGACGAGGCTTTGCAGGGACGCAGTGAAAGTCGCCCTTAAGAGGCACCTTCTTCGGTGACCTTCTCGACCTTCCCGACGTCGGAAGGAGCAATCAGCCGAGGCGACTTCGGAATGACTTAATCATTTGGCGACTCCACCCCCCCCCCCACCCCCACCCCCGTCATTCCCTCAATGTGCTGCCCCTTCCCTCCATTTCTGCTCTTACTACTCTCCCCCTCTTCACATTTCCACCTGTGCACCTTGTTTTCCCTCCCTCCCCCCCTCTGCACCATCATCCTTCTCCACTATCCCCTTATTCCACCTCCGCCCTCCCACTCTCTCTCTCTCTCTCTCTCCCTCCTTCCCACTCACCCCTCATCCCTATCTCCAGTCCCCTCTCCTCTTCCCCTCTCCTACTCTCCCACTCTCCCACTCTCCCCCTCTCCCCCTCTCCCACTCTCCCCCTCTCCCACTCTTCCCCTCTCCCACCCTCTGCCCCTCTCCCGCGCTCTCTCTCTCTCTCTCCCCCCCCTTCCCCCTCCCCGTTATGGCTTCTGGGAGTAATGTCTTTAAGATTGGATGACATTCCCCTCTCCGCCCACTCCGTCTCACTCGACTGGGATGAGGGGGGAAGAAAGAGCCAAACATCATCGCGAATGTATCAGGTTAATCACTCTCCTCCCTCTGTCGTTTACTTTTTTCTAGGGGAGGGAGAGGGGGAGGGGGGTTGGCACGTGGCACCAAATGGCACCATATCAAGCGTGTCATTTAACCGCGTGAGAGAGATAGCGTGCACTTAGCCATTCGGGATGGGAAAGTATATCGTCAAATGACAAATAATGACAGTAGTCGAGAAATATTTAAAAAAAAAAAAAAAAAAATGCTTTCGTTTCTAAACAAGAGTCAGTCAAGTAGTAGCTGCGTTGTAGATGTCGAGTCAGGGTTTTTATTGGCTGTGATTGCTACTTTTCTTGACGTCTGGCAAAATAGATACACAGACAGGAAATTCAAATGATTTGTAATGGCAAGGTGCAGGAAGCTCTGCAGAGATTGGGTGAATGACTTGGCCGTGATTCGGTCTATAATTTTTTTTATGCGTCTTTTCATACTCATGATGGATACATTTTGTGAACGTGAATTGACTGATATTTTCTTTCGTTTTCTTATTCTCCTCGTTTTTTATTCCATAACCCTCGTGTTTATCATCGCTGCCTCTTTCACCATTATCGCCTATTACGCCAGTCACGGAGACACTCATGTGCTGTTGCATTGCATTGAACAGCTCAGAGCTAATTGCAAACAGCAATGATTTTTTCATATGCATAATTCAGTTAATCATGTAAGTGGCAGTCTGAAAATAATATTCTATTAACCAGTCTTACTGACGGAGAGAGGAGAGGAAAGGGGGGAGGGGGGTGAAAGAGGAGACGAGAGGGGAGGAAATTAGAAGAGAAGGGCAAAGGGCGGAATAGAGGAGACAATATGAGAAAAGAGAGAGAAGAGATGAGAGGAGAGGAGAGGAGAGCAGAGGAGAGTTGAAGAGGAGAGGAGAGGAGAGGAGAGGTGAGGTGAGGTGAGAAGAGAATAAAAGAAGAAAGAAAAGTTACCAGACATGAGAAGAAGAGAGGGGAGGAGGAGTGGAGAAGACAGGTACAGAGAAATGAAAAGAAGAGAAGAGAACAGAATAGAAAGAACAGAAAACAGAGGATTTTTTAAATGGAGAAACAACGAAAGTAAGTACTTGAAAAGGAGAGAGATAAGGGGACCGAAAGATAATAATAAACAAAGATAAGAAAAAAATACAGAAATATATAAAAACAGAATAAACAAAACCAGGAAGAAAAGCAACAAATAAAAGACAAAAAACTACAGGTCCTATTCCATGTTATTTGTATGCAACAAAAACAATCGCGACAACAACAATTATCTTCTTGTTCTCGGGGAAAATTATTGCAATTTTCACGACTTGCAATTTGCCAGACTCGTTACAGTGGAGAATAAGGAAAGAGATGAATGTTAATGGTGATAATGATTACCGTGATTATGTCTATTATTACCATCATTACTATTGGTATTTTATTGTTATTATTGTTTTTCTTGTTGCTTTTGTTGTCTTTATTGTTTTTCTTGTTGCTTTTGTTGTCTTTATTGGTTTTCTTGTTGCTTTTGTTGTCTTTATTGTTTTTCTTGTTGCTTTTGTTATCTTTATTGTTGTTTATGCTGTGATAGGAACAGTAGTTTAATGATAATCATTATTACTATTGAAATCATAAATGTCATTAATGTTGATGATGTTTTTACTGATTTCTTATCATTGGTCATCGCAATTCCTTCAGTTGCTAAAAAAGATCCATCTTCCTCTTCCTTTCCCCCTCTCCCCCTTCCCCCTCTCCCACCTCCTACCCCATCTCCCTCTCCCTCTTCCCTTCCCCCTCTCCCCCTTCCCCATGCCCTTCCCCCTCTCTCACCTCCTACCCCATCTCCCTCTCCCTCTTCCCTTCCCCCTCTCCCCCTTCCCCATGCCCTTCCCCCTCTCTCACCTCCTACCCCATCTCCCTCTCCCTCTTCCCTTCCCCCTCTCCCCCTTCCCCATGCCCTTCCCCCTCTCCCACCTCCTACCCCATCTCCCTCTCCCTCTTCCCTTCCCCCTTCCCTTCCCCCTCTCCCACCTCCTACCCCATCTCCCTCTCCCTCTTCCCTTCCCCCTCTCCCCCTTCCCCATGCCCTTCCCCCTCTCCCACCTCCTACCCCATCTCCCTCTCCATCTTCCTTTCCCCCTCTCCCCCTACCCCATGCCCTTCCCCCTCTGCCACCTCCTACCCCATCTCCCTCTTCCTCTTCCCCCTCTCCCTCTTCCCATCTCCCTCTCCCCCTTCTCCCTCTCCCCCCTCTCCCTCTTCCCTTCTCCTTCCTCCCCCTCTACCTCTCTCCGTCACCCTCCTCATCCTCCTTCTCCGTTTCTTCTCTCAACATCTCAATTCTTTTCAAGAATAAAAACAATGAATAAATAAGAAAATCATCTCAATGGTGAATCATAGTGAAGACAATACACCACACCTAGGACACGTGAGCATATGGATGGTGGCAACCGTTGGGGGGGGGGGGGGGGTAGGTGGTGGATGGTTGATGGTTGGGGGGGGGGATGGTTAAGTGTAGGTGGAAGAGGATGGTTAAGTGAAAGTGTAGCTGGATGGTTGGTTGTAGATGGTGGTGGATAACCGGGTGTAGCTGGTGTTAGATTTTTTAAGTGTAGGTGGATATGGACGATGAGGTACAAGTGGTGGTGGTGGATGGTTGGGTGTTGATAGGGTGAAAGGGGTGGGGGGGGAGTGGGTATGGGCCGCGGGCTGAGAAAGCTCACCGTGCGAGTGTGTGCTTCGTTGCCCTTGAGAGTGCGAGAGGTTCCTGTGGCTGCAGGGTTAAGGTCGTGTAAACATCGGCAAAGATTTCGACCGTGACCTTATTATTCTGGTCGGTTTTCATGCTGATCATTTTTGTTGTTGTTGTTGCTATGTTGTGTTTTAGGTGGATTTTTATATATTTTTTTATCTGTCTTTAATAATGTTTCAGGTTGTTCCGTTTGCTTTGTATCGTTCGTTGGCTAACTCTGTGTGGGATTTAACAAAATGATGGTAATTATATCGTTGATTGTAAAAAAAAAAATAATAATAATTATTCAAGTAATGATAATGATAGCGTCCATAGTAATGATGCTAAAATGATATTGATAATAATGACGACATCGACCGAAGTAGAAATAAAAAAGCCTAGTGATTATATGCGCGTTTGTGTACGTGTATATCCGCCTGTATACGTGTACGTGTAATCGCAGCACAAGGCTAGAAATAAAATATGCAATCGACCTCCAGTCTCTTATCTATTCTTCTAAGCTGTCCCCATACCTCTCAACATATTTATCTTCCGTAAAGAGTCGCTGTTTGCATTTGTCTCTCCTTACAAAACCAGAGCGATGCAGAGGGAGGGAGTGGGAGGGAGAGGGAGGAGAGGGAGAGGGAGAAAGAGGGAAAGAAGGAGAGAGGGAGAAGAAGAGAGAGAGGGAGAGAGGGGGAGAGAGGGGGAGAGAGGGAGACCGAGATAGAGACACAGAGAGAGAGAGGGCGCTGTCTATAGACAAGGTTTGGCAAGGAGAAGCGTATAAGGTGAAGGCATCAGGGGGTGGAGGCATGCTCAGGTGAAGGCATCATCAGATACTAGGCGACGGTGGCAAGGTGAGTCCCCTGGGATCCTGGGCGTACCTGAGCCGCGGCCGTAAAGCCCCGAATTTATTCCCTTGGCACCAGCAGGGTAGTAACGCGCCCTGAGTGTGCTCTCCCCTCTCCTTCTCTCCCTTCCCTCCTCTTTACCCTTTCTCTGCTACGGCCAACGCACGACGCTGGTGTGATCCATGTCGATATTTTTTTCTGTATCTTCGCCTGTTTTTCCCACTCCTCCTTCCGCTCTTATCGGCTTCATTCCCAATCCTTCTTCTCTTTCCTTCCCTCTATCCTCCCCCCTTCCCCTCCCTTTTCCTTCCCTTTTCTGGTTACCTTCATCTTCCCTTTCACCCTCCTGACTAGTTATTCCTCCTCCCCTCTCTCTCTTTCGCCTTCCCCAACCTCCCCCCTCCCCACCAACCTCCCCCCAACTCCCCAACCTTCCTCATCCCCCTCCTTCTCTCTCTCCCGTCCCCTAGAGGAGGCACTTCGAGAAAAAAGGGTGAGCGAAGTGCCAGGGGTGCCAGTCTTCGTTGCTGGTCTCCTGTGCTTCGAAATTGACACCTGAGGGTCGCTTCTCTTTGGTCTGTTGGCTCTTCTTCTCCTCTATTTATTGTGTCTGTATGAGAGAGAGAGAGAGAGACGAGGATGAAAAGGGAGAGAGAGAGAGAGAGAGAGAGAGAGAGAGAGAGAGAGAGAGAGAGAGAGAGAGAGAGAGAGAGAGAGAGAGAGAGAGAGAGAGAGAGAGAGAGAGAGAGAGAGAGAGAGAGAGAGAGAGAGAGAGAGAAATGGGGAAGGATCTTAGGGAGAGAAACAAAGCGGAGAGGAAAAATTAACGGAAGTCCACCAAAGGGAATATTTTTGAATGACAGAGAGAGAGAAAAAAAGAAAGAGAGAGAGAGAGAAAGAGGAAGAAAGACAGAGACAAAGACAGGGATAGAGGAAGAAAGAGAAAAAAAAAGAGAGATTCAGAGAAAAGGAGAGGAAGCAAAAATACAAGAAGGGGGAGGCGAATGAAACGAGGAGAAATAAAAGAAAAAAAAACATGCTAAGAAGAGGAACTGTGAAAGAGGGAGGAACCGGGGTTGGGGGTGGGGGTGGGGGTGGGGGGCTGGTGGATGCATCTCCCTCTTCCGTGTCGCCTGGAGTGTAGGGATGGGGGTGGGGGGAGAGGAGGGGGAGGCTACTTCAACTCTGCCCCTCCTTTTCATCCTATTTTCTTGTTATTTATTCTTTATCTTTTCTTTTCTTATTACATTGTTTTTAACTTCTTTCAGTATCCTTCCGCGTATTTCATTTTCCCTTCTCTTTCCTTTCTCTCATTTTGTCTTCGTTTCTTCTTTTCTTCTTTCATCCTCCTTTTTTCTTCGCTTTTTCTTCCTTCCTTCCCTCTTTCTTCCTCCCTTTTTTCTTCATTTTCCCTTCCTTCCTTCTTTCGTCCTTCATTTTTTCTTCGTTTTCCTTTCCTCCTTCTTTCGTCCTTCATTTTTTTCTTCGTTTTCCTTCCTTCCTTCTTTCGCTCTCTCTTTTTCTTCGTTTTCCTTCCTGCCTTCTTTCGCCCTCCCTTTTTTCTTCGTTTTCTTTTCCTCCTTCTTTCATCCTCCCTTTTTCTTCGTTTTCCCTTCCTTCCTTCTTTCGTCCTTCATTTTTTTCTTCGTTTTCCTTCCTTCCTTCTTTCGCCCTCCCTTTTTTTCTTCATTTCCCTTCCTTCCTTCTTCCGTCCTTCACTTTTTCTTCATTTTCCTTCCTTCCTTCTTTCGTCCTTCATTTTTTCTTCGTTTTCCTTCCTTCCTTCTTTCGCCCTCCCTTTTTTCTTCGTTTTCTTTTCCTCCTTCTTTCGCTCTCTCTTTTTTTTCTTCGTTTTCCTTATTTCTTTTCGAAGAGTACAGGGAATAGGTTCACTAACGCTGACCATCCTACAAGAATCAGATATAACTAGAAAATAATAATAATAATACGGATGATAACACTAAGAATAAAACATTAGAAAAAAAATAATAGTAAGAATAACAACAACAACAAAAAAAATCATAAGAAAATCAACAACAACAACAACAACAACAACAAAAAAAATCATAAGAAAATCAAAGAAACATAATAATCACGTAGCATGATGAGGGAATTCCATGACAAAAAAAAAACAAAAAAAACAACATGAAAACCGTTTGACTTAAGAAGAAGCAATGGCAAAGTGTCTGGACGTGTGCGACCCAGTTCCCATCGGCGAGAGGGAGTGGACTGTCTTGGCAGGCGCCGCTGTGGATTCTTTGGACTCTTCGTGGGCTGGAATTGGGGTGGGGGGTGGGGGGTGGGGGTCGGGAGGGAGGAGGGGGGGTGTGGGGGGGAGCGGGTAAAAGAGGGGGGGGGGGTAGGGTCTTTGGTGATGGAAGAGTAGGGATATATATATATATATATGCTGGGGGGGATGCATACGCGATGCACACACACACACGCACGCACGCACGCACACACACACACACACACACACACACACACACACGAAAATACATACACAAACACACAAACACTCACACTCACATTCACAAACTCATATTTATTCACACACTGTCACACTTGCACTGGTGTATCCATCCCGACACACACCAGTGCAGAAAATAATCATATTTTGCAATAATCGATTCGAATTGCATTCAATTTTTTATATCCAGTGATGTGAACTTGCGCAAATCGCCCATGACGAGCGGCATTCCAACCCAAGACTCGAGTATGATTGATGCCATGCACAAAGAATGCACTTTTCATGCACGATGCCCCAAATGAGGAAGGCTGAGGCCGGGCAGTGGGTGAGGCGGCCGCCACGAAGGCCAGCAGTGGAGGGAAAACATGGCGTGACACTTTTCTTTTATTTTTCCTTGCTCTTTTTTTTTTTGGGGGGGTAGGGGTGGAGAGGTGGATGTGGTGGAGGGGGGAAGGGTGAAGGAGTGAAGGGGTGGAGGGGGGAAGGAGTGAAGGGGTGGAGGGGTGGATGTGGTGGAGGTGGGGTAGGAAGGGATGGAGATGGGGAAGGGGTGGAGGGATGGAGGGGAGAAGGGGGTGAAGGGTGGGGGTGGGGTGGTTAGGGATGGAGGGGGAAGGGGGGAAGGGGGTAAGGGGATAAGAGGGATTTACCATGGTACAAGACGAGGCTTTCGTACGGAGGACTCCTAAATGTTAAAGGACTTTGACAAAGTGGTTTTGTTTCTTTCTTTTGGCAAAAGTGTCTAGTTTAAAGAGCGAATCGGGTGAGACTGCTGCTTCCTTTCCGTGAAATGTAGCGTGTCTCGTCCTCTTCTTTTCCCCTCTTTCTCTCTCCTTTCTCTTTCTTTTCCTTCTCCCTCTCGTTTTTATTCCTCTCCCTTTGTCTTTCTCTTTTTCTTTCCCTTTTCTTTCCTTCTTTCTCTCCCTCTCTTATCCTCTTCCTCTTTCTCTCCCTTTCTCCTATCTCTTTCTTTCTTTATTTCTCCCTCTCTATATTTTTATCTTTTCTTCTCTCCTTCTTCTGTCTTTCTCTCTCTCTCTCTCTCTCTCTCTCTCTCTCTCTCTCTCTCTCTCTCTCTCTCTCTCTCTCTCTCTCTCTCTCTCTCTCTCTCTCTCTCTCTCTCTCTCTCTCTCTCTCTCTCTCCCCCTCTCCCTCTCTCCCTCCCTCTCTCTCTCTCTCTCTCTCTCTCTCTCTCTCTCTCTCTCTCTCTCTCTCTCTCTCTCTCTCTCTCTCTCTCTCTCTCTCTCTCTCTCTCTCTCTCTCCTCTCTCTCTCTCCCTCTCTCTCTCTCCCTCTCCCTCTCCCTCTCCCTCTCTCTCTCTCTCTCTCTCTCTCCCTCTCCCTCTCCCTCTCCCTCTCCCTCTCTCTCTCCCTCCCCCTCTCTCCCTCTCCCACCCTCCCCCTCTCTCCCCCTCTCCGCCTCTCCGTCCCTCCCAATCCCACGCCTATCTACACTCCCATCCCTACTCTCTCTCTCTCTCTCTTTCTCCCCCTCTCCCCTTTCTCCCCCTCTTCCCCCTCGCCCCCCCTTTCCCACCCCTCTCTCTGACACACAAACGCCCGTATTTGTGTACCGAGTGAAGTCAGAATGCTTATATTGCTGGTTCTCCGTCTGAATGTTATGAGTGTTGCAGAAGAGTGCACACGAATGGGTCTCTATGGCAGAGTGCATACAAATCGTGAGACTAAGAATATAGAAAAAAGGCTCGTAAACTGGAACGTGACCCGTGCTTTCAGATTTTTTTTTTCTTTTTGAGAAAACCTCTCCTCATCGTGACATAGATTGAATATAGCTTATTATCTGGTTGTTTTATTTATTTTTTTATATGATTTTGTTTTGGTGGGGAGAGGGGGGCATACTCACAAAAAAATATGAAAATGAAATAAATAGCAGTGAATCATTAAATAAATGAATGTATGAATGAATAGATAAATAAATAGATGAATAAATAAATAAATAAATAAATAAATAAATAAAATAATTTCAGAAACATGTTATTAAAATCTCGCATTCCGTCTTAGATTTATCACATTCACCTCCCCCCTTCCCCATATCTCCCCTCCCCCCTTCCCGTCCCCCCGCCCCTGGCTTCGGGTTTCAATTAACCTTCGATGTTAACACGGACTTTAAGGGAAAAAATAAATAAAAATGAGTGTATCTTTATCTTGACTTTCTAATGAGGTGAAGGTCGTTCAGATCGTAGAGGTTAGTCGTAATATGACACGGGTTCCTCTCGTGGTAAAAGGCTCAATTTTTTATTTTTTTATTTATTTATTTATTTATTATTATTTTTTTACTTAGAAATGAAATGTCGTTTACCTTTTTTTTTTTACTTAGAAATGAAATGTCGTTTACCTTTTTTTTTTTTTTTTTTTTTTTTTTTTTTTTTTTTTTTTTTACTTAGAAATGAAATGTCGTTTTCCGTTTTGGAATTGATGGAAAGTGTCGAGGTGGACTCATTGATTGATTTGTATGTGAGGGGGGCTTTGTGAGCGAGTCTTGCATCAGCTTTGTATATTGCAAAAGGACCAGTATCTTTGTCCTCTTGATTTCTGCAACGTCTTAGGGTGGGCGGGAGAAATGGGACAGTTTTTTCGAAAGTGTTCTGAATTCTCCTTGATTTTGGGTCGTGAATATGAGCTTAATAAGTTTCATTAACTCTAACGATATCACCATCATCATCATCATCGCTATTATCATAATCGTCATCATCATCACCATCACCATCATCATCATCATCGCTATTATCATCATCATCTTCATCATTATTACCATTATCATCATCATCACCATCCTGCTCCTCCTCATCATCATCATAATCATCACCACCAATACCACCACCACCACCTCCTCCTCCTCCTCATTATAATCATTATATCAACCGTCATCACCACCCACAATAAGTATTCATCAATATCCTCCACCCCACCCCACCCATCCCCGTGTCATCAATTTGTTAAAGAAGCTACACACTCTCTCTCTCTGGACCACATATCACTTAGTCAACTTCCACTATCCACTTACAAGTAATTTCATTGACCTGATAACCCCCCCCCCCAAAAAAAAAAAAAAAAAAAAAAAAAACTGACCTGATAACTAACTCCCCGATTGGAAATATCACCCGCTGTCCTTTTGATAAGTGGAGATCGTCCTTGATTAGAGGCTTATATGCGATAAAGGAATCTCGCATATCAAGTGAAAAAAAAAATACTTAGAAGAAGACAAGAAAAAGAAGAAGAATTGGGTATCTCTAAGACTAAGAAATGCCGATAATAGGGAGAAAATAATAAGCTAGAAAAAAAAGAGAAAAAAGAAAAAAAAATCAAGTATCTTTTAAAGATGCGGACAATGGGAAGAAAACGGCGTGTTCTGCAGGTTGCATGACCGCTTTTACTGCTAAAGGCCCTGTTCTGTGCATGAAAAGGCCGAGGTTGGGCGGTGAGTGAAGGCCACTTGAGTGAGCGAGCGGACGAGCGGTGATAAACGGCGTCGTCGGCGGTCGGCGTAGAAGGGTGTGAGGAGGAGATGAACGGAAATGAATAAATGAGTGAATGAATGAATGAAGGAATGAAGGAATGGGTATGAATGAGGGTGTAGGGATGGAGATATCGAGACGTCTGTTACAAAGCTCGGATTGTGAGGAGGAGATGAACGGAAATGAATAAATGAGGGAATGAGTGAATGAATGAATGAATGAATGAATGAATGAATGGGTATGAATGAGGGTGTAGGGATGGTGATATCGAGACGTCTGTTACAAAGCTCGGATTGTGGAATTATTAATCTTCGTTCGCGTCTGTTCTTCACTGGTCATTCTCGGAGATGGATGAGGCAGGCAGGCAGGCAGGCACGCAGCTAAGCAGGGAGCAAGCTAGGCAGGCAGGTAGACAGGCTACTAGGCAGGTGGAAAGGTATGAAGGCAGACCAGCAAAAAAGAAAAAAGGCGAACAAACAGACAGAGAAAGAGATTCTTCTCAGCCATTTCGCAGACTCCTCACGAAGCGCCGCGTCATAGAGGCCCATCTAAGAGGCAGGTCTTGAAGAGGCTCGAAAGTAGGCCGTGGGAAGCCGCGAGACGTGAGCGGGGAGAGGGGGAGGGGGAGGGAGTGCACAGTGACGGACGGGAAGAACGCCCATGCCGTCACGGCTCCCCCTTCCCCTTACACTCCTCTCTCCTCCTCCTCTCCCCTCTCCCCTCCCCCTCTCCCCTTTCCCCCTTCCTTTTTCCCCATCTTTCTTGCTCTTATAACGCATCTCCTTAAACTCTCCCTTATATATATTCTTTCCCCTTTCCTATATACTTCCCCCCTTCTCCTTCCCCATCTGCTTCCTCCCTCCCTTCTCCCTTTTCCCCTTCTCTTTTCCCTCTCCTTCCTCTCCTCCCCTCCCTTCTTGTTTTGTTTTTTTAATCTTCGTTTTCCAGTGAGATAAAAAAAAAACATAAATAGATCTGTTTCGATATTCCATGTTTTTTTTTTCAAATATTGAAAATCTAGATATATATTAGAAGATTCATTTCGAGTATACTTTCCAAAATGGAGCTAAAAGCCAGTGTGCTCCTCGATGGTTTTTTACTCAAGGAATAGAAATTTGATGGTCACCCTCGTGGGTTATTTGTTCACTCGCCGATGCCTTAATTTTGGTCTCATATCGACCCTTCTTCTTCTTCCCTGCCCTTAATATCCCTGAAGGATGCACTCAATCTCCTTCCCTCCTTCGGTCCGTATTTAAGGATTGTTTTATATCTCGAAGGTGTAGGTGGAATTCATTTCGGTTTTATTGTTTGTTACTTTTTTTTTGTTTATTGGCATACTTGTTTACTTACGTGCTTGTTTATTTGTGTACTTATTTGATTGCATACTTATCTATCTATATACTTATTTACTTACATGCTTATTTACCTATAAAATTATTTGATTACATACTTATCTACCAACATACATATTTATTTACATGTTTATTTAATTATAAACATATTTGGTTACATACTTATCTACCTACATACTTATTTGCTTATATGTTTATCTAATTACATACTTGTTTACTTTCTTATTTACTTTTTTGTTTATTTATTCATATAATGTTTGCTCAACCTTTTTATTTCTTCTTTCCTGTTCGCATTTATCTGTTTTCTTTTCCTTGTCTTTATTCAGTTCCTTTCTCTATGTCTTTTTATTGTCTTTCCTCCTCTCTACCTTTCACTTATTTTGTCTTTTTTGGTCTAGCCTTTGCGTGATTGAGATTTCTAACTCAATAATTTGATTTGCAATGCATGCAACCGTTCCAGCTCTTGTCATATGCACTTATACGGACTCAGCTCATCCGATCTGTCGCATACTCTCTCTTTCTCTCTCTTTCACTCTCTTTCTTTCTTTTTCTTTCACTTTCATTCTCTGTCTCTCTCTTTCTTTCTCTTTCACTCTTTCTTTCGCTTTTACTCTCTTTCTTTCACTTTCTTTCTCTTCATTTCTCTTTCACTTTCTTTCTCTTCATTTCTCTTTCACTCTCTTTTTTCTCTCTATTTTTCTCTCTATTTCTCTCTCCCTCCCTCCCTCCCTCCCTACCTCTCTCCCTCTCCCTCTCCCTCTCCCTACCTCTCCCCCCTCTCCCTCTCTTTGTCCCTCCCTCGCCCTCTCCATCCCCTCTCTCCCTCTCTCCTTCTCCCACTCCCACTCCCACTCCCACTCCCACTCCCACTCCCACTCCCACTCCCACTCCCACTCCCACTCCCACTCCCACTCCCACTCCCACTCCCACTCCCACTCCCACTCCCACTCTCCCTCATTCGCGCCGCTCCTGGAACCTCCAAGACCGTCTGTGAACAGCTAGATTGAGAGCCAACGGAATGGAAGAGTAAAGAAGCGACCAGAGCAAGCGTGTGAATGAGTGAGTGAATGAGTGAGTGAGTGAGTCTGCGATGGAGAATGAGTAATTGTGGAGATAGCACATAGGGTGATTGGTGTTTGGGTTGCAGAAGGGGTGAGTGTAAGTGACGGTGGTTTTGTTTTGATATATACTACTTCAAAAGGGATAGTGCTGTGTTCTTTATGGTGATAAGGGGATGAATATTAATGTATAACGGCATATTTTCCGAGGACTGGAGTACAGATGTAGTTCTCGGTGTATTGAGGGAGAGAGGGAGAAAGTGAAAGCGAGAGAGGGAGGGGAAGCGGAGGAAGGGGAAGGAGAAGAGGGAGAGGGAGTGGGAGATGGAACCGAAAGAGGGAAAGGAAAAGGAAGAAGAAGTAAAAGAGGGAACAAAAGGATTAGGTAGAGGAAGAGAGGGAGAAAATTTTATCATAAGTATAATGCATTTATTCCTCCTCCAATTTGACTTTTAACGTGCCCCCCCCCCCCTCTCTCTCTCTCTCTCTCTCTCTCTCTCTCTCTCTCTCTCTCTCTCTCTCTCTCTCTCTCTCTCTCTCTCTCTCTCTCTCTCTCTCTTTCCCTCTCTCCCTCTCCCTCTTCCTCTTCCTCCCTCCCTCCCTCCCTTTCTTACCTCCCTTCCTCTCCCCTCCTCTCTCCCTCCTCCGCCTCTCCTTCCCATACCTTCCTCTCTCTCTCTCTCTCTCTCTCTCTCTCTCTCTCTCTCTCTCTCTCTCTCTCTCTCTCTCTCTCTCTCTCTCTCTCTCCCTCTCCCTCTCCCCC
>BOPN01000621.1:355779-358279 GCA_017312705.2 Penaeus japonicus
ATTCAGAATGGTCTCTCTCTCTCTCTCTCTCTCTCTCTCTCTCTCTCTCTCTCTCTCTCTCTCTCTCTCTCTCTCTCCCGCTCTCGCTCTTTCTTTCCCTCTCATTTTCTCATTATCCCTTCCAACCTTCCCCTTCCCATTCTCCCCCCTACCATTTCCCTCCCATCCCCTTCCTCTCCCTTCCCTCCCCCTCTCTCCCTCCACTTCCTTTACCTCCCCTTTCCTTCCCCTTCCTCTCCTCTTCCGCCCATCCCTCCTCTCCCCTACCTCCCCTCTCTTACCTCTCCCTCTTCTCTCCATCCTCCCCCTCCTCTCTCCATCCTTCTCCTTCCTCTCTCCATCCTTCTCCTTCCTTTCTCCATCCTTCCCTCTCTTCTCTCGATCCTTCCCCCCTCCTTTTCTCCATCCTCCCCCCCTTCCTCTCTCCTTCCTTTCCCTTTTCTTCCTTCAACCTATCCGCCCATTGCTCTATCCACCGTCAATTGCCACGTAGCATTTCTCTTGTTCCCTGTTCTTCGTCAAATGAAAGTGTTCTTCGGTCAACCGGGCCTGGCATGAAGTGGATGGAGGGGAGGGGGGGAGAGGCAGGGGGCATGGGGGTGGGGCATTAGACATGGGGGTGGGGTAGGAGGAATGGGGGTGGGGGTTTGTTCTTGTAATGTTGTGCGGAATCTTGGTTGATTGAGTTCATGAATTATTAGACTTGTTATTTACGTATGTTTGTTAGTGTTAATAAAGTTGCGGTCGTTGTTATCATTATTATTATTATTATTATCATTGTCATTATTATAATTGAGATTGCCATTGTTATAGTTATTGTTATTATTGCTATTATCATTGTTATCATTGTTATGATTGTTGTTGTTGTTGTGGTTGCTGATCTAACCATCCTTATCATAAAACAATATAGATTAAGGTACAGTATAAAGACAAATACGACTTTGATCAAAACCATTTCATAGATTTAATGTCTTTGTTAGGCTCTCTCTCTATGGTAATTTGCGGGTTCATTTGCTCGTCATCGTTCATTTTTTACTTAATGACTGAGCGAAGGAAAGGCGAGCATTAGTCGGCTTAAATGTGCTCCACGCTCCGGAGACTTCGCTCGACCCAGAACTAGCGGGTGTTCTTGCCTTTTCTATTCTTCCCCTTTAACTATCTCTTTCTGTTCTTTCTTTTTCTTTCTTTCTCTCCTGGTTTTTCACTTCTCCCTCTTGTGTTCTCTCTTTTGCCTCTATTCTTCTTCTCTTTTCCTTACCTCTCTCCCTCCCTTCTTTTTCATTCCTCCTTTCTCACCTCATCCCCTCTCCCTTTCTCTCTTCTTCTCCTCCTTCTCTCCCTCCTCTTCCCCTCCCCACTTCTCTTCTACTTTTCCCCTCTCCATCCACCAATTCCCCCCCCCCTCACACTCTTCCCCCTACCCTCCTCTCCACCTCCTCTTCCACCCCCAACTCGACTACCCTCCCCTCCCCTCCCCCTCTCCCTAAATCATACCTCTACTGAGAATATTCCCCCCACCTCTCCCCTCCTCCCTCCCCTCCACCCTAAAACACACCTCTGATGTGAGTGTTACGCCCCCCCTCCCCTCCCCCCTTCCCCCTAATTCCACACCTCTGTCACTCACATGCTCAGTAATGAGGCTTTAGTCATTAAGCGGTTGAATCAAGAAGACGTGATGTGAGCATTTCCAGCAAAAAAAGAAATAAAAAAATGGGTAATTGGGAGCTAGTGGCGTGATGTAATAGGCCTTACAGGCTGTTCCCTTGTATGACTCCTGTTTAACTTTTGTATGTTTTTTTTACAGTTTTTTATTCTGTTTATTCATTCTTGTCTGTTTATTTTTTTCCCGTGGCTCTTGTTTATTTACTTGTCCGTCGTCTTCCCTAAGAGCACAGATTGTCATAAATTGTTTTCCGAGTAAGGCCATTTGTTTTAGCTGCAAAAGCTATTTCACGGTGCGGTGGCGCCCTCTATCATTTTCCTATGCACTAAATCTAGACTGAATGCTCTTCCTTGGGTCCTGGTAAGGCTAAGGAAAAACGGGGGATAAGCAGCTTTGTTGCAGAGTAGAAAGAGAGGGAGGGAGGAGAGTTAGGGAGAGGGAGATGGAGAGGGAGGAATCGAGGGAATAGGAGAGGGAGGGATCGAGGGAGAGGAAGACGAAGGACAGGGAGGAAGAAAGGAAGGAAGGAAAGAAGGAAGGAAGGGAGAAAGAAAATGGGAGAGCAGGAGAGAGTAATGGAGAAAAAAGAGAGAAGGCTAAAGAGGGAGACAATGAGAGGAAAAGAGAGGAGGGAAGGGAGAGAGAGGGGTAAAGGAAGAAAGAGAAATAAAATAGGGGGAGAGAGAAATAAAAAAAGAAGTACGGAAGCTGAAAGACAGACAGTCAGACAGATGAGAATGGGTAGATAGATAAACATAAAGAGAGAAGGAAAAGGGTGAGTTCTTTCGGGCACACTCGCTCGGGTGAGTGACCTGCACGCAGACCGCGGAGTGGGTA
>BOPN01000621.1:368279-393279 GCA_017312705.2 Penaeus japonicus
GGAGGAGGAAGAAGAAGAAATGATGAAGATGAAGAAGAAGATGATGAAGAAGAAGATGATGAAGATGGAGATGAAGATGAAGATGGAGAAGAGAGAAATAAAAAGAAATAGAAATAGAAAAGGAAATAGAAACCGAAATGAAACAGGAAAATCGAAAAGGATATGGAGGAAGAAGGAGAAGGAGAAGAAATAGATGAATATATATCATTTATTTATTTATTCATCCACGTTGCCACATGTTGCAAATATGTCTTTTGTTGCAGAGTATGGACTGCAATTTCCTTTCCAAATATACAAATGCAAGTACGTTTAACCGCGCTTCCACTTCTCTTCTTTGGTTCCCCCCCCCCCTCTCTCTCTCTCTCTCTCTCTCTCTCTCTCTCTCTCTCTCTCTCTCTCTCTCTCTTTCCCTATCTCCCTATCTCCCTCTCTCCCTCTTTCTCTCTCTCTCTCACTCTTTCTATCTATCTAACTATCTATCTATCTATCTATCTATCTATATATCTCCCTCCCTCTCCTTCTCCCTCTCCCTCTCCCTCTCCCTCTCTCCCCCCCTCTCTCTCTCTTTCTGGTATCATCGGTATTCTGACCCTAGTCCCTTTCTTACCCAGCCTCCGTTGAACCCCATCTCGGTGTCTCTCCCGTGAACACCTGTATGTCTGAGCTGCCCGCACACGCTCACACGCGGATCAATATACGGGTTTACTTCCGGTGGTTGAAACGGTGGCGGCGGCAAAGGGGGGGCGGGGGAAGGGAGGGAGGGAGGGATGGAGGGTAGAAGGGTAGGAGGAGGGAGGGAGGGAGGGAGGGGAGAAGGGTAGGAGGAGGGAGGGAGGGGAAAAGGGTAGGAGGAGGGAGGGAGGGAGGGAGGGTAGGAGGGAGGGAAAGGTAGGAGGAGGGAGGAAGGGTGGGGAGAGGGGGAGGGAAAAAGGAAAAGAGTAAAAGTGGGGGAAATCAATGGATGGAGGGAGGAAAGTTTGATGGAAGGTAGGAAGGAAGGGGATAGGAAGGAAATGAGAGACAGAATAAAGAAAGGAAGAAAGTGAGGGGTTAAGGAACGAAAGAAAGCGACACGGACGAAGAAAAGGAAGCAAGCAGGTAAGAAAGAAGAAAGCTAGGTAAGTAAGTATGTAGGTAGGTAAGAAGGAGGAAGGGTGGGAGGGGGGGAAGGAGGGAAAGGGGAAGGAAGAGAGGCAGGGAGGGAAGGAGGGAGAGAAGGGAAGGAATCAGGAAAGGGGAAAAGGGAAAGGAAGGGAGGGAAGGGGAAAGGATGGGACCCAGTGAGGGAGGAAAGGAAAATGGGAGGGGAGGGAGGGAGAGAAGAAAGGAAGGAGGGAGGAAAGGAGAAAGGGAGGGAGGGATGGAGAGAGAGAAGGAAGGAGGAAGGAAGAAAGGAAGGAAGGAAGGAAGGAAGGAAGGAAGGAAGGAAGAGAGGAAAATGCTCAGGGAGGACTCAACGTGCAGGCTGCGGGCGACGTGGCTAGAGACCTTTTGTTTGTGGCTTTGTGTTTTCTTCTAATTCGTCTTATCTCCACTTTTATCATGTTCTTGTCTCTCCTTTGTCTGTTTCATCATTTTTCATATCCTTTGTCTGTTGTCTTCCCTCTCGTCTACCTTTCAGGAGTTTATTTCTCTCTTTGTTATTTTTTTCTTTTTTTTCTTTCTTTCTCTTCTCAGACTTCTGTTGTTGTTGTTTTTTTACCTTAATTTTCTTCTCTCTTTCTTCTGTCTTTCTTTTTTCTCTTTTCTCTTTTATTTTTCTCGCATTCGTGATACCTTAAATTTGGTAACTCATTTTATTTGTCGATATGATTGCCAATGTGCTTGTTAGTTTGCTTAGTGATTTACTTGTTGATTTCGTTGTTTATGTGTTTGTTAATTTACTTGTTAATTTCCTCACTATGTCCCCCTTTTTTCTCTGTCTCGTTTTGGTTTATTCCCTCTCATTTTTTCCCCATTTGTTTTCTTCCTTTATCTATCTTTTCAAGGTTTAGACGTTTAAAATTGTTTCTAAGTATATGATTTTTACCATTGGAATGAATAGAAACATTAACAGGCAGGCAGGCAGGCAGGCAGGCAATCAGGCAGGCAGGCAGGCAGACAGGCAGGCAGGCAGGCAGACAGACAGGCAATCAGGCAGGTAGGCAGGCAGACAGGCTGGCAAGCAAGCAAGCAGATAAAGATAGAGAAATTAACAGATATATAGAGGTAAACTAATATAAAAATAGACATATAAATAAATGAATGAATCGATAGATAAACACAAGATAAACACCAGACTCTCGCCCCTTCCAGTTCTTACGTAAACGTCCTGAGGTTCGCCTTGGCTGTACGAGGCAATCCCCATGTCCGGCACGGAGGAAGACGAAAAACAATAACAACAGAATTAGCAACACCATTAGTGGGTCCTTGGCCTTTTAAGGTTGTGTCCGGCAGGTGGGGTGAAGGACTCTGCTGGTTTGCGTGTGGTTGCGTTAATTTGTGTTAGTTTTTGGCGATTGTGTGTATGTGTGTGTGTTTTGATAAATGTGTGTGTGTGTTTGTTTTGGTGAATGTGTGTGTGTGTGTGTGTTTTGGTGAATGTGTGTGTGTATGAGTGCGTGTTTTGGTGAATGTGTGTGTGTGTGTGTGTGTGTGTGTGTGTGTGTGTGTATGTGTGTGTGTGTTTGTAAATGTGTGTGTGTGTTTGTGTATAGGTTTGCTCCTCTACACGTGTTTGCTTTTCTCTGTTTGCGTACGTTTGTCTGTATGTTTATCTTGATTATGTTTGTGCGTATGCGCTTCCTTGTACCTGCATCAGCTTGTTTGCATGCACGTACAAGTATGTATACGTTTATCGCCATGCTATTAAATTAAATGATTCTATACTAACGAAATCTGAGAGAAATCTTTCCGGAACGTCCTCTTCCATCTGTCTCGGATGCTGTGTGGGTGCTGCCGTATTTGGAGGTGGGGGGGGGGGGGGGGGATTGCGTGTCTTGTGGTAGAAGGTGAGGGAGGGAGGGAGGGAGAAGGAGGGAGGAGGGAAGGAGGAGGGAGGAGGGAAGGAGGAGGGAGGGAGGAGGAGGAGGAGGGAGGAAGAGGGAGGAGGGAAGGAGGAGGAGAGGGAAGGGGAGGAGGAGGGAAGGAGGAGGAGGGAGGGAGGGAGGGGAGGAGGGAAGGAGGGAGAGAGGGAGAGAGGGAGGGAGGGAAGGGAAGGAGGGAAGGAGGGAGGGAGGGAGGAGGGAGAGAAGGAGGAGGAGAAGGAGGAGGAGGAGGAGGAGGAGGGAGGAGGGGGAGGAAGGAGGAAGGAAGGGGAGGAGGGAAGAGAGACGGAGGAAGAGAGGGAAGGGGAGGAGGGAGTAAGGAAGGGGGAGGGAGGGGAAGAGGAGGGGCATGATTGATGATGAAGATGACTTAGTTTTAGTGTTTTATGTTAGTTGGTTTGTTGGATTTTTTTTTTTTTTTTTACTTATTGTTTATAGTTCTTTTTGTTGTTTGTACTTTATCATGTTTCTTCTTCTATTTGTCAATTCCCTTTTCTTTATAAACGAAGATGCTCTCGTTGCTGATAAGGGTATCATACCGAGCTCTATCACAGCCTTATCTTATCACCACAGCATATTTCCGTTTCTCATTAGAAAATATAGATTTAAGTAAATGATAACAATATAGAATAGATGAATAAATAAATGAATATATATGATAATGATAGATATAATGATAATGATAAATTAATGAATAGATAAATAAATAAACAAATAGCGACAGGTAAATAAGTCGATAAAAATACATCGCGCATCCAGGATTCTAATAAACAGGTATGACTGCAAATATAACAGGACTACCCCTCTATCCCCCCACCCACACCACCACCACCCCCACCCCCACCCCCAATGCCTCCACTGAGGATTATCTTTATTAAGAGTAAATCAACTCGTTCGGATTTATATAGAACTGGCACCAAATTACCTGTTTATCTTTTTTTCGTTTCTTTTTTTTCTTTTCTTAATCTTTATTGGCTTAATTGAATCGTGTGGTTTACGGGATCTTGCCTGCGTCTGGCTTTTTATGCGTGTTTAGAAGGTGTGGGGTGTATGTGTGTGTGTGTTTTGTGTATGTGTGTGTCTTAACACATACCAGGAAGGGTGGGCGTTTACGTAATTATCTATGATTATGAATATTTGAATATAGAATAGAAATGATTATAAATAAGATATGAATATATATATATATGTATATATATATATATATATATATATATATATATATTTATATATATATATGTATATATATATATATATATATATATATATATTATACACACACACACACACACATATATATATATATATATATATATATATATATATATATATATATATATATATATATATATATATATACATATATATATATATATATATATATATATATATATATATATATATATATATATGTATATATATGTATATAATAAATATTAATAATATGAATATATATATATATATATATATATATAGAGAGAGAGAGAGAGAGAGAGAGAGAGAGAGAGAGAGAGAGAGAGAGAGAGAGAGAGAGAGAGAGATTGATAGATAGGTATAGTTTTGAATATAGACATACATACAGATATAGATATAGATATAGATATGGATATGGTTATGAAATCGATATAGATATGAATATAAGTATTAGAACAACCATACATATAAAAGTAAATATGAATATGAAAATAGATATAGATATATATGAATGTGTGTGTTTATGTCAATCTTTTCTGTGTGTCTATATAGACTCCGCGTGAGTGAGTCAGAATGAAGCAGAAAAAATAGAAAAATGAGATTGCATTTAAAAAGAAACAGTTCCCGAAAAAAAATGTCAGAGTTGCAGTGTTGAAACCTTTGCAATGGCCGTTGTTGTGTCGAATCCAATAACGCGAGATTTTGATCGGTCGAAATCGATAACAGAAACCTTTTGGCGTGATTTTTTCTTTCTTGTTTTAAATGAAAATTGTGCAACACGTTGATTGCAATGTTGAGAGCTGAGTCCAAGAATGTTTTCTTATTTGATAATAATGCCGTGAAGAAAAAAATAAATGTTAGTAAACTTTATAATATTTTTTTATTTGTAATGTTCTTGGTATGAAGGGCATTCACTTGTTGTTGCTATTAATATTTTTACTTTTATTTTTGTTATTATAAGTGTTGTTGATGTTGTTAGATTTATTGTTAGTGTTGTTATTTTTGTTGTTATTACTAATTATTACTAATTATTATTACTAATGTTATCATTATTATTATTATTATTATTATTATTATTATTATTATTATATTTACTACTACTACTACTACTACTATAATTATTATCATAATTATTATCATCATTATTATCATCATTATCATTATTATTATCATTATCATTATTATTATTATTATTATTATTATTATCATTATTATTATCATTATTATTATTATTTTCATCATCATCATCATCATCATAATCGATATCCTCACTATCATTGTTAATATTACTACCATAATTTTTATCGTTGTTTTTCTTTACGTTATTACTATCACATTGTTATTATCGTTATAATCATTATCACTATTACTATGAGTCTTATCAATGCCACAATTGATAAGGATATCACCATTTGAGAATGAGTACCTCCACGAGTCAACATTTGCAACATGCAGCACAGCGCCTCGTTCGCCCGCATGCGGTTGCAGACTCGGCCGCTGATGGCTACCAGATGGCGGTCGTAACACCCTGGATGTTGGTCGTAAATCTGGTTGGTGTTTTTCTCATCTGCGGAAGAGAGAGAAAGAGAGAGAAAGAGAGGGAAAGAGAAAGGGGAAAAAAGAGAAAGAGAAAAAAAATAGAGAGAAAAATTGAGAGAGAGAAAGAGAAAGGGGAAAAAAGATAGGAAAAAATTGAGAGAAAAATATATATAAAGAGAGAGAAAAAGAGAGAAAGAAAGAGAGAGAGAAAGAGATCAAAAGAAAGAGAAAGAGGAAAAGAGAAGCAGAAAAGGGATAGTGAAAATTAAAGGAAAAAGGACAGTGTAAGTTGTGTGTGTGTGTGTGTGTGTGTGTGTATATGCTGTGTTGAGTCTTGAGGTATTGGAGGAAGAAGTCCAGAGTACATCCCGAAACTTTGTATCATAAAATACTTTATTTGTTTTCAATACGGAACATCATCGTGATTTCATCATAAATGCACACGCGCTCACACACACACGCACCAATCCTGCCCAATCGTTTTTTGAAATTCTAGTTACAAATCTTCCGAATTATTGTATTTAGGAAACATCACAGCAACATTAGCGAGTCTACCTCCTTCCTCCTTCAGACCCCAAACTCGTCCTATTATTAAAGCCCACAATCACAGATGTACTAGTTCCCTCCCATACATATACCCCCCTCCCCCTTCCTCCCAATAGTCAAACCCCCCCTACCCCCATCCCCCCACCTCACCCCCCCACCTCACCCCCAGCCCCCACCTCACCCCACCTCAATCACATACTTAGAGACTAACCCCCTCCCTTCCTCCCTCCCCCAACACACACACACACACACACACACCCACACACACACACACACACACACACACACACACACACACCCACACACACACACACACACACACACACACACACACACACACACACACACACACACACACACACACACACACACACACACACACACACACATACACACACACACACACACACACATTGAAGTCCCTCGTGCATGGCTTGAGGTTACCGAATTCTGCCACGTAAAAACTACATGATAATACGGTATCTTCCGTCGCGCATCTCTCTCTGTTCTGTCGAAATTGATTTTCTCATGACGGCGTCAAGTGAGATGTGTCTTTTTTATATGTTTGTCTTGTGAAAATGTGATCTTTGTGGATGAAAAGAATGATGTGTGACTGATTCTCTCTGTGTCTCTGTATGTTTACTTGTGTGTGTGTGTCTGTGTCTGTGTAGTCTCTATATTTCGAGAGAAATAAACGGATATAACTACTTTTGTTTATCTTTTATTCATCCATCCTTCCATCTTCCCATCCTTCCATCTTTCCATCTTTCCATCCTTCCATCTTTCCATCCTTCCATCCATCCAACCATCCATTTTCCCATCCATCCAACCATCCATTTTCCCATCCTCTCATCCATCCATCCATCCATCCATCCATCCTTCCTTCCACCCATCCAATCATCCATCCATCCTTCCTTCCACACACCCATCCACCCATCCATCCATCCATCCATCCATCCACACACCCATCCATCCATCCCCAAAAACATCCATCCATCCACACACCCATCCATCCATCCACATCCGCCCTCCCACCCATCCATCCACACTCCCACCCACCCATCCACCCACCCATGCACCCATCCACCCAACCATCCATCCACCCATGCACCCATCCGCCCATCCGCCCAGCCGTAACGATTAGACTCCCTTCCATGCGGTTACTTATATGACATGCTTCCAGATGCTGTATTTGTTGTTATTCTACTCCTTCTTTCCTACTTCTTCCTCTCACCTCTCCTCATGTCTCTTATTCTCTCTCCTTTGTTCTCTTCCTTCTTCACTTTTTCCTCTCCTTTCCATCCCCTTCCGTCTCCGTCTTCCTTTCTTTTTTTCTTAACACCTTCTTCCGTTTCCATTCCCCTTCCCTCTCATCTGTCTCTCTATATCTATCTATTTCTCTATCTATCTATTTCTCTATCTATCTTTCTATCCCTCCTTCCTTCCTTCCTTCCTTCCTTCCCTCCTTCCTTCCCTCCTTCTCTCCCTCCCTCCCTCCCTCTATCTCACTACGCTCTTCCCATTCCCCTCTCCTCCTTTTTCATTCCTCTTCCCCTTCCTTAATTTCCCTCTCACCTTCTGTTCCCCCTCTCCTTTACCCAGTCTCGCCATCCCTTCCCCTCCTCCTCCCCCCTCCCCCTCCCCCTCCCCTCCCATTCATTTGCCACTTCCCCTTCCTTTTCTCCTTCCTCCCCCTTCCTATTCATTTTCTCTCTTCTTCCCCTTTTCCCCTCCTCCCACTTCCCTTTCCCCTCCTCCTCCCCCTTCCTTTCCCCCACTCCTCCTCCTTCCTTTCCCCCACTCCTCCTCCTTCCTTTTCCCCTTCCTTTTCCTCTCCACCTCCCCCTTTCCCTCCACCTTTCCCATCTCCATCCTCATCCCCATCCCCCCCCCATCATCCCCATCCCCCCCACCATCATCCCCATCCCCATCCCCCTCGCCCATTCATAGAATTGCGTCTCCGGTGACCCACATGAGCACCCGCTTGTGGATCCATGACAGAAGCGAAGAGGTGGCCGACAGTGGGGGAGGGGGGAGGCATGGGGGGGGGGCTAGATGGGTAAGGAGGGGAGGTAGTCCGTGAATCTGGCTAGTCTAATTGTTGCTCTTGTTGTTAAGAGTTGTTTGTTGTTCTTGTTTGTTTTTTATGATTATTATTATGATTCTTGGGATAAGGGGTAGCGACAAGGTTATCAACTAAGTGATAGTGGAAGGTTTATTTGGAATAAGTGTATTGCGTTTTTTTTAAAGGTGACTTGGAAATTATGTAAAGATATCGGAAAACTATAAGAAAGAGTGGAAGTAAACAAAGAAAAGATAAAGAAAACAGACAAAGACACATCCATAAACGTAGTAATAGATACAAACATAGATAAACAAAAGTAAGTAGAGGTAGAAAGAGAGAGAGAGAGGAAAAAGTAGATAGGTAGATACAAAAGTAGAATCTCATAGACATGCACCTTTCCGCCCGCGTCAATTACCTCGCACGCCCTCGCCCATGTAATTGCTTTTAGATCCGCCAGGCGCTGCTATGAAGTGATTGGAGTCGAATCTGGTAGAATTTATTTATTTTTTTTTTCTATTTCTATATTTATGTATATTTATTTTTCTTCCTTCTTTTCTTTCTTTCTTTCCTTCTCTCTCTCTCTCTCTCTCTCTCTCTCTCTCTCTCTCTCTCTCTCTCTCTCTCTCTCTCTCTCCTCCCCCCCCCCCTCCCCCCCCCCCCCCCCCCCCCCCCTCCCCCCTCTCCCCCCCCCCCCCCCCCCCCCCCCCCCCCCCCCCTCCTCCTCCTCCTCCTCCTCCCCTCCTCCTCCTCCTCCTCCTCCTCCTCCACCTCCTCCTCCTCCTCCTCCTCCTCCTTCCCCCCCTCTCTCCCCCTCCCTCTCCCCCTCTCTCTCCCTACCTCTCCCGCTCCCTCTCCCTCTCCCTCCCTCTCACTCCTTTTCCCGTCCTTTTGAATGCCTGTCTGTTGGTGGCAGATGGGAGGTTGATAGGCATCTGCGCTAGTTAACAGCGGTTGCAACCACGTTTTCCAACACCTTCTGTTGCTCACGTTATGCACGACTTCTCCTATTGTTTGTTGAGTCGTTGCTTAGTTTAGCGTCGCGTTTATCTAGTGTTTTGTTTTGATTATGACATTTGTCTTTGTTGTATTATTAGTTTGCTTGACAAGTTTGTGACACGCACATTTTATTGCAAGTATCTTGTTTTATTTTGATGTTTATGTTGCATGGTTAACGGTAGTTTTATTTTTGCACGATTGCCTTGCAGTTCAGTGTGATTGGCTGGCCGCGTGGTGACGTATCGTGACGTCAACGATGAGTCACTTGCGATTGGCTGGAGCCATTGCGGTACTCCCTCCCCTACCCGAACACAGATTACAGGTAAGTTTATGCATCTATGGCTTGCATTCTCATTTTGCTTCATATTGTCTTGCATGCTTCATTTTGTTTGTGCACTGAGCTCGTTTAGAAGTTGTTTTTGCTCGTTCAATGATGACGTAAGTTGATGTTATTTCAGTTGGATTGAGTAGTTTAGTGCTTGTCTCTCATGTCGGCGCTTATATATTAATGACAATTATGATTTGATTGCCAACTGCATTTTTTATCCCGCAAATGACCCGCGATTGAGATAATGATGGTTCAATCAACGAAATTATTCGAGCAGAAAACGGACAAGTCATAACGGTAGACTGCATTAAACATATCGCTAGTTCCAGCGGACATGCGGTCAATCGGTCATGCGGTATCAACATTGATCCTGCAATGTCATGGCTGGAGAGTGAGGTTAGCATGACTTTGAGTGAATAACGATTGGAAAGGAGAAGTGTGAGGTGGATATGGTAAGCGGAAGATTAAGCGTGAGGAAAAGAGAGAGAAAGAGAAGGAAGATGAAGGAGGGTGAAAGAGGGGGGAGGGGAGGAGGAAGAGAAAAAGAGGTGTAGCAAGAACAAAGAGAGAGAAAGAGAGAGAGAGAGAGAGAGAGAGAGAGAGAGAGAGAGAGAGAGAGAGAAAAGTCAGTCATGCAGACACACTCAGACAGACACACTGGGACATATCCAGACACAACACACCCACAGACACATTGACGGACATAGATACACTTACATAGACACAGACATAATCCCACAAACATAACCTCGGATAATCATCCCACAGACAAAATACCAGACATAATCCCACACAAATAACCCTACAACCCCACAGACATAATCACACAGCCAGAGACACACAAGTACAGATACGCAAGTACAAATACGCACACACACACACACACACACACACACACACACACACACACACACACACACACACACACACACACACACACACACACACACACACACACACACACACACACACACACACACACACACACACACACACACACACACACACACACACACACACACACACACACACACACACACACACACACACACACACACACACACAAACAAACACACACACACACACACACACACACACACACACACACACACACACACACACACACACACACACACAAACAAACACACACACACACAAACAAACACACACACACACACACACACACACACACACACACACACACACACACACACACACACACACACACACACACACACACACACACACACACACACACACACACACACACACACACACACACACACACACACACACACACACACACACACACACACACACACACACACACACACACACACACACACACACACACACACACACACACACACACACACACACACACACACACACACACACACACACACACACACACCATGACCTGGACTTCCTTTGCAACGTGAATCGCCATGACTCAAACGTTTCGAAACCTAAAAGAACCTGAACACTAAACATGTCTTCATTTCATTAAGGCATATCAGACATCCCTTCAGAACCGGAAGGAGGAAAGTAACGGCAAAATTAGGTCATCATTCTCAAAAGTGAGATGAGTGCATGCAGGGGTTTTGGAAGTGCAGGTCTTGTCTGTTTTGCGTTTCATTTGCCCTTTTTTTGTCTTTTGTTGTTTCGGTATGACGTTTATTATGTGGAAGTTTGTTTTGCCCTTTTCGTGATTCGCAGTTTTGACTGTTTTCTGGTATGGTTGCTTGGATTTTTGCTATTTCATTTTCCGCTGTTGTCGCAATATTTTGAAGACTTGTGTATAACTAGAAAATAAAAGCCAGTATGATATATATATATATATATATATATATATATATATATATATATATATATATATATATATATATATATATACATACACACATATGCATATGCATATACATATATATATACATATACATAAACATAAACATAAACATAAACATAAACATAAACATAAACATAAACATAAACATATACACATACATATACACATACATATACACATACATATACATATACATACATACATACATACATACATACATACATACATACATAAGCACACACATACACACACGGTTATGTTTGCAAGAAATGACATAGGTATTTGCAAAATCTTCCAATCTCCACACACTGTATCGAATAAAGATTAGAAAGTGATCAGAGGATACGAAATATGATGGGAGTGACCAGAGAGAAGAGGAGGGGAGGTGGGAGGAGAGATGGGAAGAGAAGGAGAGGAGAGGAGAGGAGAGGAGGTTAGAGGAGGGATGGGAAGAGAAGGAGAGGAGAGGACGTGAGAGGAGGGATGGGAAGAGGAGAGGAGAGGAGAGGAGAGGAGAGGAGAGGAGAGGACGTGAGAGGAGAGATGGGAAGAGAAGGAGAGAGGAGAATAGGACTGAAAGGAGAAGGAGATAATAGAAGAGGAATGAGAACAGGAGTGAAGAGTGAATGTGATTTAGCAGGGCTTGCAAGACATTCATGCAATAAGAAACACACATGTTGATGCAGTGTGCACTTTAATTGGGATGTAATGACGTGGTACTGGTTATGAGCGGATTCATCATTGACTTAACGTGTTTGTTAAGACGTGAGTACACTTCAATTAATGGAAGGGTGCATTTGAGAATGGAATTGCAACCGGCAATTTCTTTGTATAAGAGAATAATGCAGTGATATTAGCATTTATTGTGAACTATTTGCGTTTAGCCTTTTTTTTCCATGTCATTTTGTTTATCTGTCCATCCATTCGTTTGCTTATCTTTTGCTTTATGCCAAGTTTGTTTACTCTGCCTATGACACTTTGTAATATTCAGTCATCTACGTCTCTTCATGTCTTTTATTTCGTATTTCTTTTCTGTTTTTCTTATATATGACTTTCTACCCGTGCTTTTGATTGTCCGTGTGTAATTATTTCGTATTCTATACACACAAAAGCTATATCGGTAATTACAGTATCGATGCATGATTTACAAGTATACAATAGGTGACTCTCATTATAAAGTAGTAGAATCATCAGACTATATAAACAGGTAGAATATCTTGCAAAGATATTCTGTAAAACGAACAAACATACGCAAAATCAGTTTTGTTTTGTTACCCCTAATATAATTTTGATAGTTTTTCGTTTTCTTTAGCATGAGGTCTTACGAAGGATGTATCGGGGAAACTATACTATTTGTATTAATGAAGAGAACTGCTTTGACATTCTATTCAAATTGTAAAAGTTTCTGACGTTGTTATTTAGATTACGATTATTATGCCTTAAAATTTATATGATCTTTAAGCGTCAAAAGGGTAAGATCATCCATTTCTAGTTTTATATAAAAGAAGAAAGTAGCTGTTCATCATATGCACAAGCATTAAAAAAAATCCACTGCATGTCACAAGAACCTTGAACCTTCCACGCATAATCTCATAATAGTGTTCCCCTGATGTTAAAGTACAGGATGAAATTATATAAACATATTCAGCGTCTTTGAGATTTTGTTCAGGAACAAGATACTTCGGCTTCGAGTATCGCTAGCTCAGCTTAACTCGTGTGTTGGAAGTAAAAAAGGAAAGAGAAATTAAGTTGGGGATTATCTGCATTATACCTTTTTTATTTTTATTTTATGTTTTGATATCTAAATTTGAATGAGGAAGAAGATGGTAAAAAGAAATCATTTAAAATTATTAGATAGAAATAGTGATGCTAATAGGAAAAATGGAAGACTGATTAAATATGTGTTTACTTTATGCTTTATCAGCCAAAACAATGACACCATATCGATTCGTAGATTGGAATGTATGCTTTTTCTTTTTCGACTTTACTAATCTGTCCATATACATATAAAACAAACACACACATACACACACACACACACACACACACACACACACACACACACACACACACACACACACACACACACACACACACACACACACACACACATCTCTCTCTCTCTCTCTCTCTCTCTCTCTCCCTCTCTCTCTCTCTCATATTTTTATAAGATGGCTGATGTTTTATGTCTGTCTCTCTCTCTCTCTCTCTCTCTCTCTCTCTCTCTCCTCTCCCTCTCCCTCTCCCTCTCCCTCTCCCTCTCCCTCTCCCTCTCCCTCTCCCTCTCCCTCCCTCCCTCCCTCCCTCCCTCCCTCCCTCCCTCTCTCCCTCTCTCTCTCCGGATGCTAAATTTTCTCCGCAGACGCACTATGCTGCACTGCACTTGCATGAGTGGCGAGTTACATGTCCGGGCGTGCGAAATGGGCTTTGTTTGCAAGAAGTGATAGTGTATCGTGTCAGCTTGGCCAATGCATGGTGATAGCTGTCGGGACTGAAGCGTCGACACTCTATCTCTCGATTTGTGTTGACAACCTAAACATTACGTCAGTGTGAGCTTGTTTATTCGGGGACATTTACCTCCGAGTCATTTAGCAATTGCGATTGTCAGAACGTTACGGCATGGCTGAGTTGCATGAATTTCTTTCTTTCTTTCTTTGTTTTCTTTCTCTCTTCGTCGCTTTCATCTCTCTGTCTTTTAAGCTTCGTTTTCATTGTCCTGTTCCCTTCTTCTTCTTCTTCTTCTCCTCCTCCTCCTGCTCCTCCTCCTCCTCCTCCTCCTCCTTCTCCTTCTTCTTCTTCTTCTCCTCCTCCTCCTCCTCCTCCTCCTCCTCCTCCTCCTCCTCCTCCTCCTCCTCCTCCTCCTCCTCCTCCTCCTCCTCCTCCTCCTCCTCCTCCTCCTCTACATCTTCCCCTTCCTCATCCTCGTTTCTTCCCTACTGTGCGTTCTCCAGAATAGATAAAATGCAATACAATCACATAGATAATAATCTCTTACATATTCCATTTTATTCTGTAATAAATACTGGTTTATTGCAATACCTGTCGCAGAGAGCTGGCTATTTAGAATATGAAGGTACCAGGTCAGATTTCCGTTACCGAGTTGCATTGCCTCAACACGACCCTGTGCTCGTGAGCGTTAGTGATTGCACGTTGCAAGTCAGGTAGGTGCAAATGCAACATTTGGCCAGTCTTTAGTGGGGGGGGGCAGAAGAAAATAAATCATATAGATAATTGTCTTCGGTAACACTTTTTTTTCCTTTATGTATCTGTCCAACTATTTTTTTCTTATGTATCTTTCAGACTTTTTTTCTTGTGTATTTCTCAGACTTTTTTCTTTCTTATGTACCGATCAAATGATTTTCTTCCTTATGAATGGTTCACAATTGAGTTGATAAGGAAGGAGAACCAGTGCATGCATTGCAGAAATAAACATTGCGTCAACTTCCCTATTGCAGCCACAGTGGTGTGGTCTTCCTAATTAACGACTGCCTTGATTGTAATGATTGGAAATGAGTAATTGTACTTGTTCCTGCTTTACAGGAGTGAGAAGCGACTTGCGGGCTGTTGAGGGGGCGAAGTTTGCATTGTTGATTGGTCATCATTGCTCTTATCAGGTACTTTGCTTGCTGGGATTAGATTAGATAGCGATGGCAAGCGAACCGCTTCCTTGACGGACGATGTAGAGAAGAAAGGGTACCTGAGAACAGACAGGTAAAGGTGTTAGGGGGGTACGGGGTAGGGGTATCATGTCCCCTCTAATCCCCCCCTACCCTCCCTTCCCTTCCCCTCCTTTCCCTTCCCTTCCCTTCCCCTCCCTTCCCCACCCTCCCCTCCCTTCCCCTCCCCTCCCCTACCCTCGCTTACATACACTTAGGAGATAATGAGCTGATAGGGTGATTTGTCTTCTGCACTTGGAGAGAGAGGGGGGGAGGGGAGGGGAGGGAGAGAGGAGGAGAGGGGACGGGAGGGGAAGGGAGGAAGGGAGAGAGGAGGAGAGGGGAGGAGAGGGGAGGGGAGGGGAAGGGAGGAAGGGAGAGAGGAGGAGAGGGGAGGGGAGGAGAGGGGAGGGGAGGGAGAGAGGAGGGGAGGGGAGGGGAGAAGAGAGGAGAAGAGAAGGGGACGGGAGGGGAGGGGTAGCATAGAGGGTAGAACTCTGAATAGGGGGGGGGGGGGTGATATCAGCCTCGAACAAGACCAGAGGAAACAGTCTTACTTTCGCTGTTCGCATGGCATCACACCCTGTGTTGCTCTCCCGCCCGTTCACTCTTGTCACTCGCTACGTCTCGGTCGCGGCTGTGATGCGAATTTGCCCACGACGCGGTTGACCCTGGACGCCCTGACGACGACGGGATGGTCATGTTAGGTCGCTATGTTGCGAGAGAGGCTTTTTAGTAGTAGTGTTGTTGTTTGCGTGCGGATTATTAGGTTACGGAGGTGTTTTATTATTGTGATGTTTTTTTAACTGTTGCTGTTCTCTGTGTGTGTGTCTGTCTGTCTGTCTGTCTGTCTGTCTGTCTGTCTGTCTGTCTGTCTGTCTGTCTGCTTGCACGTTAGCCACTGATTACAGATTTACCAAGATTTAATGAAGGTTTCTTAATTGGAATAATATTGCCATAAAAAAATCAAAGGATAGGTTGATACAAGTAGAAAAAAAACGTAGCGCCACAGTTGGATAATCTTTGAATCTCCTTCTCCCAAGAACTTGTACTTTCTTATCAAGATAAACTCAATGGCATATCAAAAGGCTCCTTTTAAAGGGCGTGATTGTGTTCCTGTTGTGCTGAACATTTAAATGTGTTTCGTAATGGCAACAACGCACCAATGGCACGTTATAATACCGTGAATATCTGTGAGATTATAAAAAAAAATAAAGAAAAAAGGTGTAACATCAGTTGACTAGCAGAATCGACGTACTGCGAAACTCGAGATCTGAACTTTGTTTTGGATGTTTTGTTACTCTTATGTAAGCTAATAAAGTTATCAGGCACGGAAAATGTCAAAACCTTTTATATTCGCTGTGTTTGTATCTCTGTTATCTCTCTGTCGACAATGCATATCTATCCAGATAGAGAGAAAGAGAGAGATACAGTTAGACTATCATGCAGACTCATACATGCAAGTGCATTAGGAAATTAAAAACCTTGCAATCATATCGAAGTGTCAAGTAAGTGCAAAGGAGGGACCCCTTGCAGGTGTCCGGCAGCGCCAAGGCCTTTGGTTGGCGGACGCTGAGTACCCTAACGGTTCGGTTATGTTCACCTTTAAAGGCTGTTATGATAGACACTTGGGTGGATGGAGGTGGGGGGGAGGGGGTGCTGATACTAGAAAAACGAGTTGGCTTACGATGAATGTGCGTTTGATTGCATTTGTACTTGTAATTGGATACTGATTGCGTGTGGAAGTGGGTGGGTGGGGAGGGAGGGAGGGTATACGTGTGAGTGGAGGTTGTGTGTTTGTTTTTGTTTGGTTTTGTTTGTTGACTGGGGGTTGTATTGGGTGTGTATATATATGTGTGTGTGTGGGAGCATGTCCGGAGGGTGCGCAGGGTGGTCTCGCTGCAACCTACCCTGCCCTGCCTACCCTTGGCCGCTGCCCGACCGTTTTTCGTCCCTCGGCCTCTATCGCTTTTCTCTACCGACGCGCCCGCCGACCGGGCACAGGCGCTCAAGGTCCCTCCGCGCAGGCACGTCAGGGCGTGGCGGCAGGCGTTAGAAAGTGGTGACGTCACAGCCTGGAATCTGGTGTCATGAGCAGTGCTTGGGCATGCGTGCGCTTGTCACCGACGCCCTTGGGGAGGGCTGCTTGCGACACCCGGGCGCGCTGCCGAGGCCCGAAGGAGTGCCAATTATGAGGGCAATTTCGCAGGCGCTCTTGCTCGGCGTTGATTAGCTTGGGTCTGCACCCGATCACCTTTTGTCTAGCTCTTCGCTGTCTTTGTTTGTTCTTGTTCTGTCTTTGTCGGTCTTTTTCCCTTCGCATGTCGGTCCGCGTAGGCCTAACCTTGAAGCTTTTATTCCTGTGTCGTTTTTGTCATCGTCTGTCACTCGTCTTGTTTTCCCTCTGCATTTGCCTTCTACGTTCGTTGTGTGTGTCCTTGTGTCGCTAATTTTCACTCTTCACATCTTTGTTTATTTACTTTTTCTTTGCGTCATTGTCATGTCTCCGTCATTTAACGTTGTCTGTTGTGCATCACTTTATCTTTCATGGAATTTACTCTCTTGATTTTCTGTTACTTTCTCTTCTTTTTCCTTTACGAACTCTTTCTCCGCCTTCCCTTTCTCTTCGTCCCATTCTTAATACTTTTCCCATCCCCTCGTCCTCCTCCTTTCTCTTTAACCTCCTTCTCCTCCTCCTTCCTCTCACCCCTCCGGTTACTGCTCCCCCCCCCCTCCTCCTCCTCCTCCTCCTCCTCCTCCTCCTCCCTCCTCCCTCCTCCTCCTCCTCCTCCTCCCTCCTCCCTCCTCCTCCTCCCCTGGCCTGAAATCAATGCCAAGATGCCTGATGTCTGGAGACGTAATATCGGCTCGCTACGCTGTGTCTATAGAGAGCAAAACAATGACACTTTTCGGAGGCCCACGTGGGACGTCGTCTGACTCAATATGCCGGCTTTTCAATGGCGTCTTTGAGGGCGTGTTGGCTTAAAAGGGAACATTAGTGCTGCTTCCATTGCCGAGGCCCTGTGATCGCCCAGGATATCCATTACAGAAATCAGAAGCGAGTGATTACTCACCGTCCCAAGCCAGGAATGTCCTTGAGGCAACTCTGAATCGGCGCGTTGCGTGACTGTGTCTCCTCGAAGCGACAGCTCTTGTGCACGATATCGGCTAGCTTTGTGCTCTTCAAACTCATCAGGAGAGAAGAAGAATGTGGAAACGAGGGAGACAAGGAGAGTTGCGACGTTTAATCCTATGCATTACAGGTTTCTTGAGCGGAATCTAATGACTAGGAAGGAAAGATTGGAATAATGATTTGTAATCTTTCCTTTTTTGATATGAATTTCATCAAACGTGGTAGATATTTTTGATGGGTTCTGTCTCAATTTTCATGCTCTTTGCTTTTTTTGTTTAGAAAGGCAGGCGATGTTACTTTACATTTTTTTTACATAATTCTAATTTCGTCAAGTCTGAGTTTACAGTGTTTAATGAAGACCACACCTCATGTTGCAACTTATTTCAAAATTTTCAACTGATCTTTATCAATTCAATTTTAGGTAGGTTGGTAGAGGATTGGTAAGTAGGAAGATAGATGTGGATATATATATATATATATATATATATATATATATACATATACACACACACACACACACACACACACACACACACACACACACACACACACGCGCACACACACACACACACACACACACACACACACACACACACACACACANGTGGGGTGGGTGAATTCAGTGGCTAAAAGTGGATGTGGTGGAGGGGAGAGGAGTTAGGGGTAGGGGGATGGGAGTCTGGGTAGGGATGGGGAGAGGAAATGATGGTGAGGGTAGCGGTGGAGATAAGGGGGGGAGTGGGGAGATGGGAAGGGAGTGGGGAGATAAGGTGGGAATGGGGACAGGGATAGGGATGGGGATGTGGGGATGGAATAGGGGTGAAGCGGGTGGGGATACCAGGGAAGGGGTAGGGGGTAGAGTGGAAGAGGGAGGGGGGTGTTCCATGACATTTACTCGTCCCGGCCTTGGGTCCTTCGTCAGAGCCAAAGCTACCGCTGGAACAGGTTCTCTCCGCTTCCCTCTTCTCTACCGCTCTTCTCTTGTCTCTCTCCTCCCTCTTCCCTCTTTCCCTCTTCCCTCTTCTCTACCTCAACTCTATTTTCTCTCTTCTCTCTTCCCTCTTCTCTACCTCAATTCTATTTTCTCTCTTCTCACTTCCCTCTTCCCTCTTCTCTACCTCAACTCTATTTTCTCTCTTTCCCTCTTCCCTCCTTTCTACCTCAATTCTATTTTCTCTCTTTCCCTCTTCCCTCTTCTCTACCTCAACTCTATTTTCTCTCTTTCCCTCTTCCCTCTTCTCTACCTCAACTCTATTTTCTCTCTTCCCTCTTCCCTCTTCTCTACCTCAACTCTATTTTCTCTCTTTCTCTCTTCCCTCTTCTCTACCTCAACTCTATTTTCTCTCTTCCGTACCTCAATTCTATTTTCTCTCTTCCCTTTTCCCTCTTTCCTTTTTGCTCTTCTCTACCCCACTTCTCTTCTCTCTCTTTTTTCTTATCTTCTTTTCACTTTCTTCTCTTCTCTCTCTTCTCGTCTCTTCTCCCTGCTCTCTTCTCTCTTTTATTTTCTCTCTCTTCTCTTTCCTTCCTGTTGGTTTGTCTGTCTGTCTTTCCACCCACTTTGCATCTATCTATTTGCTATCTCTTTCTCGTCAGCTGATTGTCTATCTCTATCCCTCTGCCAGTTCTCACAAGCCATTTACTTTTTTCTCTCCTTCCTTCTTTCTCTCTAAAATCCCTGACATCAGCATGGGCCGAAAAACTCTTCTATTGTTCATTTTTTCTCTCTGTCTCTTTCTCTCCAGCTCGACGTCGATTTATCTACCTCTAATCAATTATAATTTTTTTATCGTTTTTTTTTTTAATTCTTTCCACCTCTCTCTCTCTCTCTCTGTCTCACTCTCACTCTCACTCTCTCTCACTTTCTCTCTCTCTCTCTCTCTCTCTCTCTCTCTCTCTCTCTCTCTCTCTCTCTCTCTCTCTCTCCCTCTCTCTCTCTCTCTCTCCCTCTCTCTCTCTCTCTCTCTCTCTCTCTCTCTCTCTCTCTCTCTCTCTCTCTCTCTCTCTCTCTCTCTCTCTCTCTCTCTCTCTCTCTCTCTCCTCTCTCCTCTCTCCTCTCTCCTCCCTCCTCCCTCCTCCCTCCCTCCTTCCCTCCCTCCCTCTAAATCTAGTTATCCATCCCCCTTCCCCTTCCCTCCCCACTGTATACCCCTCCCCACGTGCCCCCTTATCCCCGCTCTCTCATCCTCTCCCGATTACTTTCTCCTTTTTTCCCCTCCCCTTCCATCCCCTCGCACTTTCATTCTCTTTCTCTTTCTCTCTCTTTTTCTCCCTCTCCCTCTCTTTCAAATACCGGTTCTTCCTTTCTATTTCGTTTCCAGGTCGAGTCGGCATTCTTTGGCCGCTGCTGCAGCCGTCACGATGTTGCTGCTTCTCTCCTTTCTTCTTCTTCTTCTTCTCCCTTTTCTTTTTTTCTTTCTTCTCCCTTTTCTTTTTTCTCTTTCATTTTCCTCTTCTATTTTTTTTCTTCTTCTTCTTTTTCCTTTTCTACTTCTTGTTCTCCTTTTTGTTGTTGTTCTTCTTCTTTCATCTCGATTTTCGGGCATTTCTTTCTCTCTCTTATGATTTTTTTCCTTTTACTTTCTTTGCTTCTTTTAATTATTATTCTTGCTTTTGTTTTTCTTCTTTCTTCTTCTTCTACTCTTCCTGTATTCACTCTCTTTATCATTACCATTCTTCTCCTTTCCCTTATCCTCTTCTCTTTCATTCCCCCTTTTTCCCCCTCCGCTCCCCCTCTTCCCCCATCTCCTCCCCTCCTCCTCCTCCTTCGCTGCTACCCTCCCCCCACACAGCCCTCCCCCTCCCTCCCTCCCTCACTCAATCCCCATCCTCCTCCTCCTCCTCCCCCTCCCCCTTCCCCTCTTCCTTCGCTACTCCCCTCCCCTCACACAGCCCTCCCCCCTCATCCCCCCGACTCGTGCCACACCCCCTTCTCCGCTGTGCTTGCCAGCGAGTGTACCAGTGACCGTAGGAGCTACAGGTGGTGGAGTGGTTCGCTCGCGCCACCGCTAACTTTCCCATCTGGCCCTGCGCTTGCTTGCTTGCTCGCTTGCTTGCTTGCTTTATGGCTGTGATGTTTAGTAAAGTCACACGTCGCGGTTTTATTTCGGTGGTTTAAAGCGTTGTTTATCCGTGTGTCCGTTTTGAAAAAAGAGAATCATGTAATTGTTTTTAATTTTTTTATTTCTTATTTATCTATTTAAAATTTATTTTATTTTATTTTTTTTTGTGAAATCGTGAAATGCGATCGTGTTAAAAATCAATCTCTGTGCGCCGGAGCTGCGTCTGTTCCCTGGATTGTTCACGTGTCCTTCGAGCTGCTTGTGAGAGGCATTCTAGCGTTCATTAAAGTGTTCTTTCACCTGTTCTAACGTTCTTAAAAGAGTGTTCACCCGCCTGTTTTAACGTTCTTTAGAAAAAAAAAATTCTCCCGCATGTCCGAATTAGCCTAAAGTGTTTGTTCTCTTAGATGTGTTCGTGATCTGTTGGTGATCTCATGTCGGTGTGCGTTCGTCCTTTTTATATCCGATATCACTATGTTATTGTTCATTTTTTTATTTTTGTATTGTTACTGATTGAACGCCCTATCTGTTAGCGGCTGGCCATTTGGCTAATGACGTTTTTTTTACCGTTGTTGTGATCTCTTTAACGGTCAATGCTGCCTCCGGTGAGAATATTTTGAGAAAGAAAAAAAAAAAGCAGGTGAAACTACTGCTGATTACCACCAGTGGCAGCAGGAGCAAGGTGCCCTTAGCGTCGTCACGAGCTTTTCTCACGAGGAGAAGCCAAGAACCCGCCCGTCGCCTCCGCCTCTCCGCCCCTCCGCCCGCGACCGCAAAAGTGAAAACCGCCGGAGTGCAAGCAAAAGGCGCTCGAAATGTGTTGCTTGACCAGAGTGTGTTGAACGTGATGTCGTGGTCAGACCAAGGCGATTTGCGGTACTTTGTGCAATGTTTTTTTTTTTTTTTCGCTTGTTTATCATATTTATTTTATTTTTTTCGTCTTTATGGTTTAGCTTCGAAAGGAAATGGACGTGAAGTGAGTTAGGAAGAAGGAAAAAAAGAGAAAGAGACATCGTCAGTGGGATTCTAGTGTTATACGTAAGAACAGGTTTCTTCCCAACCCCCCGTGAGGACGTCGGGACTTGTATTCCTCCTCTTGTCCATCTCTTTATCATTCCACCCTTTGCCCTTTACCCTTCGCCCTTCGCCCTTCACCCTTCACCCTTCACCCCCTCTCGCACCTCTCCACAATCTCCCCTGAACTGAAATCTTACTGTCCTCAATCTCCCTTTCAACTCTTGGCATATTATTTGGCATTCCTTCACCCTTTCGCTTGGTGTTCCTCTCCCTTCTTTCCTCCTCCTCCACCCCCCTCTCTCCCTTCTTCCTCCCTCTCTCTCTCTATCTTACCTTCCCATCTTCCTCCCTCCCTTTCTCCTTCTTACCTTCCCATCTTCCTCCCTCCCTCTTTCCCATCCTCCTCCTTCCCCCCTCCCTCCCGCACCTCCTTTCCCCGAGCACGACCCGCGACCGGCACCGCGATGCCCCTGAGACGCTGCAATTCCGACGACTTTAGCGGGAGGCAGTGGTCGTCCCTGGCCGTCCTGAGCTCGACGATGCTGCCTCGCGCCCATTACGCCCGCAAGAGGTCGTCCTCGCACACTCTCCAGCACCCCCGACGCGGCGTGTCGTCCTCATTCTCGTCGTCGTCGTCATCCTCGTCATCGTCGAAGTCGTCGTCCTTGAAGGCGGTAAGATAATCACGACACAAACATACAGACAACGACAACGAGTGAAACAAGGGAAATAAACATAATAAAACAACTAAGGTAAAAGAATAGATCATTTAAGAAAAGGGTAAAACAACTAAGATAAAAGAATATATCATTTAAGGAAAGGGAAAAGCAACTAAGGTAAAAGAATAGATAATATAAGAAAAAGGGGAAAAACAACTAAGGTATAAGAATAGATCATCAGAATACAAAAAAATATATATATAAAATAAAATAACCAAAATAAAACGACAAATCAAATAATCAAACCATAAAAGGAAATAACAAACAAAAAAGAGGAAAACCACCAAAAATAAAACCAATACAACAAGTCAAAGAAAAGAAAAGAAAAGAAAAGAAAAAATATATATAACCTCAAGAACCTTCTAAACATACGAGTGTCTTTCAGCGCCTTTCGAAATTCGGGTGGTGGGAGACGAGTGCCTGAGAGCCTGTCCTAGATAACAGAACGGGTCTTGAGTCTATTCTTTAGTCCATTAGTGTGTTTGTTTTGATTTTCCTTTTTCGCTCATTGGAGTGTTTGGTTTTTATTGATTTGTCTATTTTGGTTTGTTTTGTTTGTTTGTTATTGTTACTTTTGTTATTGTTATGATCATGACTATTGTTGCTATTGCTATTATTATGACATTGTGGCGTTATTCACCTCATTTCATTGGTGAAAATTATTACCTGTCGCGAAGGACGTTTTCTCTCTCCTTTTTTTATCTATACGGAAAGTAGCAAGTTAAAAGCAGGTCGGTCTGTCTGTCTTGAACAAAATTACTCACCCCCCACCCCTTCCCTCAAGAAGAAAAAATAATTCAAGGGAAAACGAGCTTCCGTTCCATATTTGGCATCTTGACCGGACACGAAATCCTATGACCTTATTTGGGCATTGGAGATGACCCGGTCTTAGTGGGAGAAAATGCTGGAGGGATTAGCTGCGTGTTAGCTTTATGGAGTGCGTGTGTGGATTGAGTGTGTTTGTGAGTGTGAGTGAGTGATGGTTTAAAAAGCTCAGTTTACAGTCGATCGGTCATTAATTTATTTTCACCAAAAGTATTTAGTTAATGGTAGGCTGAGAGTCAGCAACTTCGTACCCACTACTCGCTCACTTACTCTCTCAATCACGCACTTACTCACTCACACTCACACTCACACTCACTCACTCACTTTCTCTCACTCACTCACTCCCTCACGCACTCACTCACTCACTCCCTCACTCACACACACACACACACACACACACACACACACACACAGACACACACACACACACACACTCACTCACCCACTCACTTTCTTACTCACTCACTCACTCACATACACCCTCACATTCCCTCAGCCACCTTCCCTGGCCACTTGAAACATAGATGTACTTGTAGATACATAGATATGTGGCCCCGAAACAACATATTGTCAAACCTTCTATCTAATCAAAGGAATGCTCTTTGACTACGTAATAAGGCGGATAAAGAGTGATTCCACGCGTCTCCTTTTGTGATTTAAATGGCTTTTATAAACACCAAATTATAGATAAAGGCATTAGGGTTGATGGAGTGGTGGTCATTTTCTTGGGGGTAGGGGGTTAGGTTGGGGTGTGGGGTGTGGGGTTGTGTTGGGGGAAGAGGGGGTGGGTGGGTGGTAGGGTGAAGATGTTGAATTCATGTGGGTATTAGGTTAGGTTAGGGGGGAGTGGGTATAAGGTATGGGGGGAAGGTATGAGGGATGGGTATGTTGATGATGAGGTGGGGAGGGGTGGGGGGGGTTGGTGTTAGATGTTAGATCCTGGCTGGGGATGGAAGGAAGTTATTGAAGTTGTTGCTAGTGTGAGGTTGAAGTTGTCTGGATATTTAGAAGGTCAGAAACCGGTATTAACGGATGGGTAAGCTGA
>BOPN01000621.1:403279-405779 GCA_017312705.2 Penaeus japonicus
TGTTTGATCTTGAAGTGTGTTTCATGCGAGAATTCCTTTCGCCTTGAGTTATCGACGCAACAGGTGCAGGGTGGAGTGAATCACGTTCATCTTTGTTTACATTTTAGTTTTGAATTGGTTTGTTTATTTGGGTGCGTGGGATGTGATTTCTGGTGATTTTATTTATCTATTTATTTGTTCGATCTTGTTATGTTTATTTTTGTTGATGTGATGTGTCGTTTTTCATATGTTTCATTTATTTTTCGGTCTATGGAATCTGACTGGTTATTACTTTATCTTATATGTATTTTATATATCTTTGTCTATGTGATGAGATTCCATATAACAACGAGTATCACTCTGTTTGTATTTTCAAAGTAAGCTGATTACTCTGGGATTTTATTTCTCGTATTTTTTTTCGAAAGGTATGGCAACAGCTCGCCTCTCCTATGTTTGTGAAGTAAACAAGGAAGCCCTTTTGACCCCAGATATTTTCTTTCTTGTTTAGAAGGATTATTAAGCTGAGGGTAGAAATAGATGTAAGATGTAAGCAAGTGTAAGTATTTGGATAAATAGTCCACGGCTACCGAGGTGAAGATGGGTCGATCTGCTGACCCATTTCTTATAGCCCTGACCGTGACCTTGTGGGAAGTTTGGAGGGTGACATGACTAGATAAGAGAGAGAGAGAAGGAAGACATTGTAGTTAGAGAGAAAATAAACAAATCGAACAAGGCCATACCGCGTCCAAATATTGTGGTAATTTAACCAAATTCAAGCCTGAGTTGTTTTAGCATTACATTCCTTGATATCGAATTTGAATAAAATCCACTAACTCTTTCAATAGTTATCACGTATTATTTATCCATTTATCTTTTTTTCCCCTCTGAACGGACAATAGTGTGTGTGTTAGGCTTTCCTGTCGCCAATAAAGTAGCAGTGACCGTGAGGGCCGACCGTGGCCGATTTGCAGGTCGCAGCCTTGGCCGTGACCGAACCCATGGCCGGGCGCAGAAAGGCGTGCAAGGCCAAGGGCGCCTTCCTTGGCGCGACCTAGATTTCGGCCTCTCGGCATTACTCACTCTCCTCTCGTCCTCCCCCTCTCCTCTCTCTTCTCTTCTCTTTCCTTCCTCCTCTTTCCGTCTCCCTCTCTCTCATCCTCTTTCCCTCTCCCTCCTACTCCTCTTTCCCTCTCCTTCCCACTCCTCTTTCCCTCTCCCTCCCTCTCCCTCCCACTCCTCTTTCCCTCTCCCTCCCACTCCTCTTTCCCTCTCCCTCCCTCTCCTCTTTCCCTCTCCTTCCCACTCCTCTTTCCCTCTCCCTCCCTCTCCTCTTTCCCTCTCCCTCCCTCTCCTCTTTCCCTCTCCCTCCCTCTCCTCTTTCTCTCTCCCTCCCTCTCCTCTTTCCCTCTCCCTCTCTCTCCTTCTCCTCTTCACTCTCTATCCTTCTGTTTCTATCCTTCTCGTCCCGTCCTCCGCTCTATCCCCTTCCTAATTGATTAATTACTTCCAGTGCCATCTGATCTGGTAATCCCCTCGCTTCCCTCTCCCTTTTCGTAGCCCCTCGTCCTGCCTCTCAGCCTCCTTCCTTTCCTCCTCGCTTCCCCTTATGCTCTCCTCCTCTTTCTCCGCCTCCTCCTCCTGCTCCTTTTAATATCTTCGTTCTCCTCTATCTTCTCTTTTTTTTCCCTTTTCCTCCTCCTCTTCCTCATTCTCCTCCTCCCTTCTTCTTTTCCTCCTCCTCCTACCCCTCCCCCTCTCATCCTCCGCCTTTTCCCCTCGCCTTTCCTCCACGCTTACCTATCCCTCCTCTGCCGTTCCGTCTCCAAGGCCAGGCCCTTGCCTTCGCCCTCGCCCTTGCCCTCAATCGCGTGACCTTGCTACTGACCTACTTCCCAGGTGGGCCAAGGTCGCGAGACGGGGCGAGCGAGCCGAGCCAAGCCGAGCCGACCCGCGTCTCATTCCGGCGGCGTGTTTTGCCTTCGTAGTCGGTGGCTGTCGGGAGGGAGGTGGTTGCTGGTCGGTGTAGTTCGGAGGTCGATTCTTTGATGTTAGGGGCGTGTTGGGCGGTGTTTCTATTGCGCTGGGTTGGGTTCTTGTTGTCTGTCGACTCTTGTGTGCTTGTGTCTGTGTCTGTTTGTCCCTGTGTCCACGTCTGTCTCTCTGTTGGTTTGTCGGTAGGTCTTGTTTACCTACCTCTGTGTGTGTGTGTGAATGTGTGTGTCTGTGTCTGCGTCCTCATTTTACAATTTCTAAATTTCAGCGCTATAATTGTGGTTATAAATACCAATGTCGGGGCGACAGTAATTGTCATTTATAATCGCTAGCTAATATTTGCAATATCATAACATAGGCATTTGTCACGTTTAGCCTTATCCCAGCCAATGTTACAATTGCCGATATGTGCATATTCATTTCCCTGATATTATCCATAATTCCCAGCTGTCGCCATGACTTCCAGTGAACACGGCGCGGTTTCGTAGCGAATTTCGGTACAGAGTTTCCACATTTATAATAATGCGGC
>BOPN01000621.1:413279-418279 GCA_017312705.2 Penaeus japonicus
CGCCTCCCCGCTCGGCTCCTAAACGTCGGAAGGAACTTGGCAGGAATGTGGAGGAGGGGGGAGGGGGTGTAGGACTTTTCATCGTCGAAATACGTTGCGTCATCAGTGTGTCTGTCACGTTCGTTCGATTTTCTTTCTCTCGATTCATAATTTTTTTTATTTTTTTATTTTTGTAGATTTGTTTATGTCTTTATTAGTCTGGTAATTTTATCGAAAGGATTGAAAGTATCTTCTTCTTTCTCATTCGTTCCATTTTCATTCGATTCTTGCTTGTATTCCTATTGACTGCGCCTCGCTCACAGGAACCGCGTCTCCAGCACGATGCAGCCGAATTCAAAAGGCCGATTCCCAAGACGGGCTGAAATTGGCTCAGCGCTTTGGATCATTTTTTTTTCTTTCTTTCGCTCTCTTTATTAAAGGTATTTTGTTTAGAATTTTTTTTTCTGTTTCATTGATGACTGTTGTGTGTATGTAAATATATATATATATATATATATATATATATATATATATATATATATATATATATATATATATATATATATATACATATATATATATATATATATATATATATATATATATATATATATATATATGTATATATATATATATATATATATATATATATATATATATATATATATATATATGTATATATATATATATATATATATATATATATATATATATATATATATATATATATATATATATATGCATATATATATATATATATATATATATCTCTCTCTCTCTCTCTCTCTCTCTCTCTCTCTCTCTCTCTCTCTCTCTCTCTCTCTCTCTCTCTCTCTCTCTCTCTTTCTCTTTTTTCTTTTTTTTTTTTTTCTTTTCTTTTTTTTCTTTTCTTTTCTTTTCTTTTCTTTTTTTCTTGTTTTTTCTTTTTTCTTGTTTTATTTTATTTTATTTTATTTATCATTGTATCCCTTTTTTTGGGATCACGTGTCGGTGTCTTTTGATGAAAGCAATGCAGTAAGGGACGTATATATAAGCGTAATTTTGATAATGATTCTTAGGCAGATATGAATAATGGTTTTATTAATCATATAATTAGGCGCATTACTACTTATCAGGTGATTATAGATAAGAATAACATTCGACACAATCAACTCTGAGGAGAATTTTTTCTTATCGTTTTCGGTCCGTTTGACTGATAAAAGACACGAGACAAACAAGAGCCGGAGAACAAAGACACAGACAGACATCCGGAACGAGGAACGGAACAGAGAACAAAAACAGATTTTTTTTTTCTTTTCTTTTTTATTTTTTTTCTTTACTTTTCTTTTTTTTCTTTTTTTCTTTTATTTATTTACTTTTATTTTCGTTTCTTATTTTCTTTTTTTCTTTTTTCTTTTCTTTCTTTTCTTTCTTTTCTTTTCTTATTTTCTTTTCTTTTTTCTTTCTTTCTTTTTTCTTTTATTTTCTTTCTTTTCTTTTCCTTTCTTTTCTTTTCTTATTTTCTTTTATTTTTTCTTCTTTTCTTTACTTTTCTTCTTTTCTTTTCTTTCTTTTCTTTCTTTCCTTTCTTTTCTTTCTTTTTTTCTTTTTCTTTTTTTCTTTTTTTCTATTTTCTTTTCTTTTCCTTTCTTTTCTTTACTTATCTTTTCTTCTTTTCTCTTCTTATTTTCTTTCAAGGAACACTGGAAAGCAGAAATGACAGTCGAGAAGAAGAACACCATCATCTAGGCACCGTTGCAAGGTTACGCTTGTTGCGAAAGAAAGGGCGGCTTTATGTATTTGCAATTGAAGGAAATTATTATCTACATATCTTGCAAGAAGGATTGGGGTCCTTTTGGTGACTTGAATCCTTGTAAGTCACTGGGATTCCTCTTTACGAGCTTCGGTGATGTGGGAGAGGGGGATGGGGGGGGCATGGGGTATGCCTCTTTAGTATTTTTTTATGCCGTAGAGGATCTCGAAGTCTTATCATATTTTTCTCTTTGTCTTTCTCTCTCTCTCTCTCTCTTTCTCTTTCTCTCCCCCGTTCTCCTCCTTATTATTGTTATTATTATTATTATTATTATTATTATTATTATGTTCTTGCACTACATCTTCCTAATCTTCTTCTTTTTCGTCTCCATCATCTTCTCTCCTCTTCCTCCTCCTCCTCCTCCTTCTCCGTGCAGTGGTTAAATAAGCCTCGCTCTCCTCACACTCAAGAGAAGGCTCCTTAACGCCTTGCTCTTCTCACTCTCCGCAGATCCCCCCCCCCCTCCTCCTCCTCCTCCCTTCTCAGACTGAACTCACCCCCCCTCCCCTTTCCCCTTCTCAAAGTAAATCCCCCCCCCTCCCTATCTTCGAAAGAACTTTCCTCTCCTTCACCTTCTCCTTTCCTACCCCCTCCTTCCCTACCCCCTCCTTCTCTACCTCCTCCTTCCCTGCCCCCTCCTTCTCTACCTTCTCCTTTGGGCACGCGTATATGGCACTTCAGGTAACCTTGTTTTTATATGATTTTCATCTTTATTTGTTTATAATCATTACCATTATCATTATCATCATCGTAATCATCATCATCATCATCATCATCATCATCATCATCATCATCATCATCATCATCATCATCATCATCATCATCATCATCATCATCATCATCATCATCATCATCATCATCACCACCACCACCACCACAACCACCACCATCTCCAACCCCATCACCCTCACCAATCATCATCATCATCACCATCATCACACCATCACCATCACAACCATCACCCTCATCACTTCCCTTTCTTTCCTTTCTTTCTTTCCCTTCATATTTTCTTAGGAGAAGAGAGTCGAGATGTAGAAAACAAACACAACCTAAATACGAGGAGTGAGTGAGTGAGTGAGTGAGTGAGTGAGTGAGTGAGTGAGTGGGTGAGTGAGTGAGTGAGTGAGTGAGTGAGTGGGTGAGTGAGTGAGTGGGTGAGTGAGTGAGTGAGTGAGTGAGTGAGTGAGTGAGGGTGATGGAGAGTGAGCAGGTGTCGACGAGGATGACACGAGAGGGGAAGGGCGTGAGGGAAGGCTGGTGCAGTAAGTGAGGGGAAATTTACTCCTGAGAGGCTTGGGAGGGAAAGGAAAGTGGCATTAGGGGGAGGGAAGGTGGGAGGGAAGGAGGGGGTGAGGAGGAAGGATGGAAGAAGGGAAGACAGAGCGATAGAGTGTAAGAGCAAGAGTACGATGCACACATACACACACACACACACACACACACACACACACACACACACACACACACAGAATGAGTGGGTGAGTGGGTGAGTGGGTGAGTGGGTGAGTGAGTGAGTGAGTGAATAAGTGAGAGAGAGAAAGAGAAAGAGAGAGAAAAGGATAAGGGGAATAGGTAGAATCGAAAGATGAAAGCGAGGAAGAGAAGAAGGACAGGAGAAAGAGAAAGAGAATGAGAGAATGACTGAGAAGATGGACGTATGAGAGAGAGAAATGGAAATAAAGAAAGAAGGTGTGTTTTGGGGGGGGGGGGGGGTAACCAGGATAAAGAGAGACGAGATGAAGAGGGGAGGAGGGGAGAGAAGAGGAGAGGGATAGGGGGGGGGGGGGGAAGGCGTAAAAGGCATTGAAGAAGTAGCCAAGGTACTCTTCAAGAGTTAGCCGAGTCGAGCCTGAAGGTGTTTTCAAAATGGACCCAACTTGGACTTACGTAACCTACGCGTTCTTGTTCTTGTTGTTATTTTCGTCTTGTTTTCTTTGTTTTTGATTTGTTTATGCTTGTTTTGTTTTGTTTTTTTTGTCTCGTCTCTTCTCTTCTTTTCGCCAGGGAAGGAGAGGGATAGGGGGGGGGGGGTAGTGTGATTAAAGGGCTTAATTATTCAACGTTTGAGGAGTCGCAGTTTTTAATTAACCTGCATCTTTTGTGTTGCAAATGTGGAATATCTGTTTCTCTCAGGCTGTTGCATAAAAAGAATTGTCTGCAACGTTTATCGTAACTCCTTTTTTATCATTATGTTTATTGTTATTGTTATCAATATCATTGTGTTATTCCTGTTTTTTTATTAGTATTGGTAGATGCTGTATTATTGTTCTTACAATTGTTCTTAATTAATCATATATCATTATCATCGTTCCTGCTTTTTGTCGTTTATCATTATCATTGTTATCGTTTTATCACCCCTGTTATCATCATCAACATAACCTAATTCCCACCATCCTAATAACCTTTCATCTACCACACTCATCAGACCCCCCTCCCCCCCCCCCCCCCCCCCCCCCGCTCTTCCCTTTTAGCGTCCGTTTATTTCCCCGCGAAGCACGAAGCCCAGCCAGACCTTGCGAAATCGGAGTCCTAATGTCGTTAAGGACGAGCCGACCTCCTCCTCAAAGGGGATCTTCATCTCCATCCTACGATTCGGGGATTCGGAAGCGTCAGAGGGAAGGATTATTCGTCTGGCGAGGATGGAGGGCTCCTTGAGGGGCGCTTTTTTTTGGGGGGGGGAGGAGGCGCGCGTCTTCTGCTTGCTTGCGTTTCTTGTGGTCTGTTCTCTCTTTCTCTCTTTCTCTTTCTCTTTCTTTCTTTCTCTTTCTTTTTCTCTCTCTTTCTCTCTTTCTTTTCTCTTTCTTTCTTTCTCTTTCTTTTTCTCTCTCTTTCTCTTTCTCGCTTTCTCTTTCTCATTTTTTCTCTATCTTTCTCTTTCTCTTTCTCTTTCTCTTTCACACACACACACACACACACACACACTACACACTACACACTACACACATACACATACACATACACATACCACACACACACACACTACACACACCTCCCTCTCTCTCTCCCCCTCTCTCCCCCTCTCCCTCTCCCTCTCCCTCTTCCACAATTTCTCAACCTCCCTCCCTCCCTCCCGTTTTATTTTGTTTTTGTTTGCTTTTCACAGTTTTCCTTTTCTTTTCCTAATCGTTATCCCATTTCTACTTTTATCGTAACATTCTATTTTGTCTTCCGTTCGGCCTGTTTACATTGTGTTTTGCTCGGCTTTGTTTATCTTTCGCTTTGCTTCTCT
>BOPN01000621.1:433279-442624 GCA_017312705.2 Penaeus japonicus
CCGGCGTGATAATACTGACCACACCAAGTCGCCGAGGGGAAAGGGACGAAGGGGGTGAGGGAAGATGTATATTAGATGTATTACCCAGTCTCCCCCTCCTCTCCCTCTCCCCCTTTCCCCCTCTCCCGTCTTAGATCCTCCCCTCCTTCCCCTCTCCCGCCTTAGATCCTCCCCTCCTTCCCCTCTCCCCCCCTTAGATCCTCCCCTCCATCCCCTCTCCCCCCTTAGATCCTCCCCTACCCCCCACCCCCTCACCCCACCCCACCCCACCCCCCTCATCACACTCCCCTCACCTAACGCATACTCATTAGTTGTTCTTTGTAGATGAAGTTCCCCCTCCAGCGAGGCGATTCTTTGTCCATAGCGTCTGAATATATCTTATTATCATTATATTTGTTGTTTTTTGTGATTATCATTATCGTCTTATGGTTTTGATTATGGAGTATTTTGTTCTTACTTTTATTGCCGTTAATGATAGTGTTATCATTCTTATCGTTGTTATTAGTATCATCAACATTACAATCACCAGCACTCTCACCTTATATAAACATCACCATTTTGGTCTATACTTTGATAATAATTTCGTTAACATCAAATTAGAGATAGCCACCTCGAATGAAGGCCAGGTAGATTACCGTTAATACTCGTGAATGAATAAATGATGAATAGGTAGATGGAACGAGAATAAGAGAATGAATAACGCAAAATAAAAAAAAAATATTAATAGAATATCTTTTCCAAAACATTTTTCTCGCGCGTTTCTCTTTTTTTTTTTTTTTTTACTTCCCCCTTTTAAAAAGATTGTAAATTGCTTTTGTTTACCTTTTATTTTTTGTCGAGAGGCGGGCATGGGCGTGGGCGTTGCGGGAGAAGTGTCATGTTTACCGTGGGCGTCGAGAGGGGGGAGGGGGGAGGGGGGGCTCTCAAGGTGCATTCAACAGGAATTAAAGTGGTTTTAAAGTTGCTGTATCTTGGCGAAGGGATTTATTTATGCAAGAGCCGAGATGTTCTTTCTTTTTTGTTTGTTTGTTTGGTTGTTTGCTTATAGTGGATCTTAGTCGATAAGCAAAGGAGGAAGTAGCTAAAAAAAAGTAGATTGGTTGATAGACAGTAGAATTAGGCTTTTATAAGTGGATAAAAGTGATAGAAAATGTAGAAATAGGATTCGATAGGTGGATAAAAAATGCTCGATAGGCGATCTGACTTCTTTATCTCCCTTGTTCATGCCTGACATAAAAAAGAGGGAGAGAAAACCACCAAGAAAAATAGAGGGAAGACATAAGGGGGTAAAAACGAAACAGGGGAGAGGGAGGAAGATAGAGAGATAGAGAGAGAAAAGAAAACTAGCAAAAGCAAAAAAGAGGGAAGGATATATACTAAGATGAGTCAGCTAGCTTCCATAGGGTCTGGTGATGCTTTCGTCAGCCTCATCAGGTCCAGGGCGAGGAGCCGAGGTAGGTAGGGGTGTCAGGGCTCTGATTGGGTGTATTAGCCAGTCGAGATTCGTGCTTAGGTGGTTGGGGTGTGAGCCAACTCCTTCGCTCGCTCTTTCGCTCGCTCTTTCTCTCTCGGTTTCTGTTTTTCCTCTTCTTTCGCTTTCCTTTTTTTATTACTCTTTCTCTTTTTTTTCCTTGTTCTATTTCTCTTTATATTTCTCTCTCTCTCTCTCTCTCTCTCTCTCACTCTCTCTCACTCATATTCAGGCTAATGACAGTCTAACTACAAGTGCCTCATGCCAACCCACACAGTGTCCGGGAGATCATTATTCCCGCAACAATAGTATTGGGGAGAATAATTTACCTAATTGCGGGAAGGAAAGTGAAGGAGGGGGGAGTGGGAGGAGAGAGAAGGGAGGGAATGGGTGAGAAAGGGAAGGAAAGGGGGAGAAAGGGAGAGAAAGGAAGATATGTGGAGGGGAGGGGAGTGAAGATAAAATGGAAGGGGAGTGGAGGGGATGGGAGTGGAGGGGAGGGGAGGGGAGGGAAATGGGAAGGGAGGTGAAATGGAAAGGGGGAAGGGAAGGGAAGGGAGGGGAAGGAGAAGGAGAAGGGAAGAGAAGGAGAAGGAGAAGGAGAAGGAGAAGGAGAAGGGGAAGGGGAAGGGGAAGGGGAAGGGAGGGGAAGGGGAAGGAGAAGAGAATATAGGAAAAGGAAGGCGAGTGGAGGGAAAAAAAAAAAAAAAAAAAAAAGCAAGGCAAGGCAAGGCAAGGAAAGGAAGGAAACAAGACAGGAAAGGACTTATCCAAGGACCAAACCAATAGGATATGCGTCTTCTCTTTTGTCTGCCTTCTGCGTGTTTTTCATTGCGTGATTGTTGCTGAACCGACCAAAGGGATGAGGTCATCCGGCACGATGTACTCTTCTTGCTGACTAATCGCTGTGTTTATATGTGGAGGAGAGCAGGATGCGCTTGTCTTTCTGCGTGTGTGTGTACGCGCGGGGGAGAGGGTGTCTGCCTGCTTGTTTATTTGCTTGTCTGTTCTTTTGGTTAAGTGTGAATTTATTTATGGTTTGTGGTATGGCATGTCTGTGAGTTATAGTCATCACTATTGCTATCACCATTATCATCACCATCATCATCACCCTACCAACACCTACACTACACCTACAACTACAACTACAACTACAACTACACCTACACCACCATTGAATTAATTGATAGTTTATGGTATGGAATGTCAGTGAATCATAATCATCACCATAACCACCACCACCATAATGATACCCAGTTTTGAACGACATCTAAATCTCTCTCTTTCTTCTCCACAGGTGAGTCTCCAGAAGATCTATCAGTTTCCGTGAGGCTCTCGGTCGCCAGGTAAAGTGCGTTAAGACAACCACCAGTGGTACTCGCTGGTACGAAAGACGATCAATGACTCATTCATAATTCTTTATAATTATTCAATCATAATTCTTTATAATTATTCATTCATAATTCTTAATAAATATTCATTCATAATTCTTTATAATTATTCATTCATAATTCTTAATAAATATTCATTCATAATTTTTTATAATTATTCATTCATAATTCTTTATGATTATTCATCCATAATGCTTTATAATTATTCATTCATAGTTCTTCATAATTTTTCATTCATAATTCTTTATAATTATTCATTCATAATTCATTATAATAATTCATTCATAATTCGTTGTAATTGTTCATTCATAATGTTTTTTTTTGTTTTTTTATCTGATCCATGTCCGAGATTGTTTTTTCTTTCTTTTCTTTTTTTTGTCATTTTTTAATCTTGTTATTTATTGTAGGATATTAGATTTCGTCCATTATTTTTTTCTCTATCATTTTGTATTTTGTCATTAATATTAGGATATTATTTTTGTCTCGTGGACATGAAATTTATCTATAAGACTGGCTCGTCATGTTCATAATGTTCACTGTTTTTTCTTTACTGTTCATGTCTTTATCCCTAAACAACTAATAATGTTCCTTAGTGTTCATCCATTAGACTGGAAATGATCGTTCAATAATGACAAAATGGAATCTAAAACAATTTTTCTCCTTGTGATTGAAGTAGTCCTGTGTTGCATACATGTCAAGTTTGATTTAGATGTGTTCTGCATAAAGAAGGCTCTGTTGCGCAGTCACGATGTGTGTTGCGAAAGGGTCTTGCAACGATGCAGCGTCTGGGATATAATTGTTGTTGTTGTTTAGTGGCGATGACCTCCTATATATTTTTTTCCACAAAACTTGAATGAAATGTTTATTGTATCAAGATTTGCAATGTTCCACTGCCATATTAAAGAAGTTGCCTTGCTTGGTCGGAAATTTATTGGTTGATTAATGTTGATGAAATGGCGAAACTTTAGCTCCATTTAGAAATAAAAATGAATGTTGCAACCATGTTTTAAAAACTGTAGTAATACCCTGTATGCAAATATTTACGGTTGATTGAGAAATAGACATTCACAACAAACACCGCACGAGAGGTTGCTAAACTTTCTTTAGCAATAAAAATAAATCACACACAAACACACGTACACGCCCAAAAAAATCCCGCTCAAACAGTCCCACTTCCAACCGCCCACACAAACACAAGCACATTTCCACCTTTATTTCTTCCATTCTTTCTTTCTTTCTTTCTTTCTTTACCTTCCTCGTAGTAAACAACGAGGTCAGTCACATCCCCTATCCCCCCCTTCCAACAGACGCCCACGCCTCAGCCGGTGAGCGAGGTGCGGGCGTGTTTATAACGGAAGCCAGAAGCACTTGTTATAAACATTTTTTGAGCGGAGTGTAAATTTCGGGGCGCGGTCGGGAACGTAGCTCGGTCGCCGCTCCGTTAATGAGTCTTCTTCTTGTTATTGTTTTTATTCCTTTTTTCATTTTATTTTTTTCTTTCTCTTCCTCTTCTCATTCTTTTCTTTATTTTCTTCTTTCTTTTCTTCCTCTCATTTTTTTCTTTATTTTCATTTTTTTTCCTCTTATTGAACTTCTCCCTTTCTTTCTTTCTTTTTCCTTTCTTTCTTTCTTTTCTTATATCTTCTTCTTTTCATTTATTTTCTTTTTTTTTCTTCTCATTTCCTTTGTTATCTTTATTTTCTTCTTCCTTTCTTTTTCTTCTTTTCTTCGTCGTCTTTTCACCTTTTTTATTTTTCCTGTTTTTCTTCTTTTCATCTTCCTACTTTTTCTTTCTTTCTTCTCTCTTCTTTTTCTTCTTTTCTTCTTCCTTCTCTTTCTTTTTCTCTTTCCTTAGTCTCCTCCTCCTCCTCTTCCTCCTCATTATTATTACAATTCAAATCATAGGGTATTGATTTTTTAGTAGATAATTTTTCTTTTCTTTCATTTTTCTTTCGTCGTGTAATTAGGAAGCATAACGTGTAGACAATAAAGATAATCATGATAATGATGGTGAAAATGACAATGAGAGCGACAGCGTCTGGGATTCATAGTGTTTCACGTTGCTGCTTTTAATAACTGGCATGAGTGAATTATTCTAGCTCAGTCTGCTTGGTGTTGTTAAGAGACTCAGTGTGTGCATCTCTCTTATTCTTTCTCTCTCTCTTTTATTATCTCTCCTTCTCTTATTCTCTCTCTCTATCTCTTTTTCTCTTATTCTCTCTCTCTCTCTCTGTTTCTGTCTCCTTTCTCTCTCTTTGTTTCTGTCTCCTCTCTCTCTTTCTCTCTCTCTCTCTCTCTCTCTCTCTCTCTCTCTCTCTCTCTCTCTCTCTCTCTCTCTCTCTCTCTCTCTCTCTCTCTCTCTCTCTCTCTCTCTCTCTCTCTCTCTCTCTCTCTCTCTCTCTCTCTCTCTCTCTCTCTCTCTCTCTTTCTCTCTCTCTCTCTCTCTCTCTCTCTCTCTCTCTCTCTCTCTCTCTCTCTCTCTCTCTCTCTCTCTCTCTCTCTCTCTCTCTCTCTCTCTCTCTCTCTCTCTCTCTCTCTCTCGTGAATGGTCCATCAGATAGCAACCTAAACTTGACCTTTTGCGATGATAAAGCTTGTGCTGTTGGCCGTAACCTCTCCTATTCCCTCCCCATAGCCTACCCCCCCCCCCCCTCTGTCGAGTATGAGGCGATAGAGAAGTGAGGAGAGGGTGGAGGGGGGAGAGGGGAGAGGGGGAGAGCAAAGGAAAGAGTTGAGAAGGGAAAGAGGAGAGAAGAGAGTGGAGAGAGGAAAGAAGAGAGGGGAAAGGGGAAGGAGGAGAGAGAAGAAAGCAGAGAGAGAAGAAAAGAGAAAATAAAAGAGAGAGAAGATAGAAGAGAGAGAGAGAGAGAGAGAGAGAGAGAGAGAGAGAGAGAGGAGAGAGAGAGAAATAGAAGAGAAAGAGAGATAGAGAGAAAAGAGAAGAAAGAGAAGAGAGAAACTAAGCAAGAGTCATAAGGGTCGTCGTATAGCTCTCTCTGCCGTTCCTTGCTAATCTTTTGTCTTCGTTCGGATTAATTTATCCCGTTGGAAGAAGGGCAGTCGACTATTCGCGTGTCTTAAGAAGGGCAGTCGACGATTTTTTTTTTTTTTTTACGAACGCAGAAGAAGTGATCGCTTGATTTTTTTTTCTTTCTCTCTCTCGCGTCGCCGTTTTGCTCGCTCAATTTCCAAACAAACGTCAGGCGTGTTGTTTCAGCCGCGTGGGTGGGGGTGGGGGGTTGGGGGGGAGGTGGTTGTAGTAAGTTCGTTCTTCTTTCTCTGTACAACATTTATACATACTGATCCCCCTACCCCCTTCCCCTCTTTGCCCTTTCCCCCTTTTTTCCGACTTTCCCTCTTTCCTTTTCTTTCCTTTTTTCCCCTCCCTACCTTATGTATATTTATCTCCTGGACCCTCGTTCCCCTCCTTTCGCTCCTCCTTACACCCCTTCCCTCTCCTCTCTCTCCTACATTTGCCTTCCCTCCTACCCCTTCTCACTCTGCCCGCCACTTAAATCCTTCCATTTCCTTACCTTTATTCCTTACCTCCCTCTTCCCCCTTCCCCCTTCCCTCCTCATCCTTTCCCCCTCCCTTACCTCATCTTCCCTCCTCCCTTACCTCATCTTCCCTTGATCCTCCCTCCCTCCCTCCCTTCCTCCCTTCTTCTCTTTCTCTCCCTCCCTCCCTCCCTCCCTCCCTCCCTCCCTCCCTTCCTCCCTTCTTCTCTTTCTCTCCCTCCCTCCCTCCCTCCCTCCCTTACCTCATCTCCCCTCGATCCTCCCTCCCTTCCTCCCTTTCTCACCCTCCCTCCCTCCCTCTATCTCATTACCGCTATAGCACGTGCCATGTGATACTCGTACATTGAACCCCCTTGTTGCCAAGCTGTTGCACGCCTTATTAATGCGTCTTGGGTGTTGCATTGAGGGATTCGGTCTGGGTTCGAGGCGGCGTTAAGGGGGGAGGGGGAGGGGGGAGGGGCGCGTTGTGTCGCAGTCTTCACCGGACGTTCTTGGGAAGTTAGACTGATGTGTTTTTTGTGGGAAGAGAAATAAATGTGACGCATATTCTCGTGTAGTTTCGTTTAAACTGGGAAACGCACACTCACTCTCTCTATCTCTCTCTCTCTTTCTCCCTCTTCCTCTGTCTTCCTCTGTCTTCCTCTGTCTTCCTCTCTCTCTCTCTCTCTCTCTCTCTCTCTCTCTCTCTCTCTCTTTCTCTCTTTTTTTCCTATCCCTACTCTTCCTCCTCCTCCTCCTCATCCCGCTCCTCCTCCTCCCGCTCCTCCTTCTCCTCTACCTCGTCCTGCTTCTACTGTTATTGCAACAGCAAGGATTATAAACCACCAGCACCAAGCAACACAACCAGCCGCCATTACAGCCCACCCGGCAGAATCGCATTCACTTTCATCATCCTCACCCTCATCACCCTCATCACCCTCACCCTCACTCTAACCCTCACCCTTGCCTTCACTCTCATCACCTTCACTCTTATCACCCTCAGCCTCACCTTCTACCTCACCCTTACCCTCATTACCCTCTCCCTCATCCCCCCCACCGCCCTCATCACCGCCTTCATCACTCTCATCACCGCCCTAATCACCCTCATCACTGCCCTCATCACCGCCTTCATCACCCTCATCACCGCCTTCATCACTCTCATCACCGCCAAAGAACTGCCCTCATCATCACCCTCATCACCGCCTTCATCACTCTCATCACCGCCAAAGAACTGCCCTCATCATCACCCTCATCACCACCCTCATCACCGCCAAAGAGCCGCCGCGCCGCCTTCACGAGAGCCGCTAACAAGTCGCTTCCTCATCCGCGTCGACCTCCTCATCCGTTTCCTCCTCCGAGTCCCCGTCGAAGGTGAGCTTCCGTTTGGGTCGTGCAGGTCATGGTGGTCGGGGTGGTCGTGCAGGTCGTGGAGGTCGTGAAGGTCGTGGAGGCCGTGGAGGTCGGGAGGGTGGTGTGGTCAGGCTGCGATTGTTGTGTCTGTGTGTTTGACTGGTGTTTTTGTTTGTTTGGTTGTTTGTTGGATGTTTTTCTTTTTGGTCGTTTTTTTCTCTTTTCCCTTCTCATATTCACCTTTTCTTCCAATTACCCTCTGTCTCCTCATATCCTTCTCATTAAAGCCTTCCTCCTCCTTTCCTCCGCCTCATACTCTTCCCCTGTCCTCTTCCTCCTATTTTCCCCTCCTTTCCCTCTTAAGCTCCCCCGTTCTTTTCTCCTTATCATTTCCTTTCTTCTGTATTCCCCTTCCTTTCCTCTCTTTTTCCCTCTATCTGCCTCTTCCCTACCTTCTCCCTCCTTCTCCCTCATTTTCCCCTCTATTTATCTCATATCCCTCTTCTTTCCCCTCATCTCCCGTCCCCTCCTTTCCTCTCCCCTTCTTTCCCCTCCTCTACCCTCCCCTCCTTCTCCCTCCTTTCCCCTCCCATCCCCTCTCCTCTCCCCCCCCCTCTCCCCTCCTTCTCCCTCCTTTCCCCTCCTTTCCCCTCCCATCCCCTCTCCTCTCCCCTCCTGTCCACCCTCCGACAACCACATTCGCAATAAGAGTAACACAAGTAGACATCCACTGCTGCGAGTCCACCACATCGCCTCTGCAGTTCCCGCATGGCCGTCATGAAAGAGTATACGTGCAGTCTATCACTTTCTACCCCTCTCCTCTCTTTACCCCCTCTTATTCCTCTCCCTCCGCCTTTTTTCTCCTCGCTCTCACTCTTATTCTTTATTGTTCACTCCCCCTCTTTTTCTTCATTCTCCGTTTCGCTTTCTTTTCTTATCCCTTCTTTTCTTCTTATCTCTCATTCTCTCTATTTTTTTTATTTTTTTTATTTATCTCTCATCTCTTTCCTTCGTATTTGCTCATTTTCCCTTCTCTTCTCTCTTTTACTCGCTTCTTCCGCTAATATCTTGCCTTTTTTTCGATTTTTTCTATTCTCCTTTCTTCGATTCCCCTTCCTTCCCCTCTTTTGTCTCATCAACCCTCTCCTACCTACCCCCCCATTTCCCCCCTCGCCGTCCCCATCTGTCTCCTCTCCCCCCAATGTTCTTTCTATATCTCCCCTTCTCCCACGCTTCCTTCTATCCATCTCTCACTTCCCTCTTATCCATTTCCCTTAACCCAAAGCCCATCAACCTCTCCCTATCTCCATCCCCATCCCTTCCTCCCTTTCTTCATTCTTTTCATCCCTCTTTCTATCCATCCTTGTTCCTCTTCCTCCTCCCCATACTCCTACTCTCTCTCCCTCGCCCTCCTCCTCCTCCTCCTCCTCCTCCTCCTCCTCCTCCTCTTCCCCCTCCTCTTCCTCCTTGTCAAATAATTTCTCCGTAAATTATAACTATTATATGTTATTGGTATTACCTAATCATCATCAATTTTCTCCACAGACTTAAAGAACTGATCAACAAGGCGCCCCTAATGGTCTTCATGAAGGGAAACCGAGACGAACCGAGGTGTGGCTTCTCGCGCACCATGAT
>BOPN01000622.1:5000-7500 GCA_017312705.2 Penaeus japonicus
GAGAGAGAGAGAGAGAGAGAGAGAAGAAAGAAAGAGAAGAGAGAGAGATAGAGATTCAGATAGAGAGCGACGGCATACATACAGATTGACGTATCCACAGACCCCATCTGCCAGACTTCTGCCATTCAAAACCAGAAGATAAAAAAGCACAAGTCCACACACACTCCAACCGCACCTGAGGTCACCCAAAAGGCACGCATCGCCCGGGCGCAGGTGTGCAAGCAAGCAAGCATCGGCTCCGCGGCGCTCCTACCCGGCGAGACGAGTCGAAGTGCGGCCGGATGTTTGAGGAGACATCACCTTCATAACAATAGTATCTCTTCCCTTCACTCGAGCCGTTCCGATACACGGGTCGCGCGTGTGTGAACATCTGAACAAACGGTGAACAACGACCGCCCCAAACACCGGCGCGTTTTGACGCACGCTTCTGGTATTGTACGGCAAACATGTTTCAACTGCTCGGGAGTCTTTACAGTAAACACGCATCGACCGCATCGGATTTTACTGTAAACATGTTTTAGCGGCGTTGGGTTACGAAGTGGTGGCTGGGGTCACACACGAGTCTCAGGGCCGTGTTTGTGTTGAGGGAGGTTTGTTTTTCTTGTATCTCGCTGTCATATTTTTTTCGTCTCCTTTTAATACTTTATTTGGTGCCCTTCTCCCTAGCTATGAATATTTCGTAAACATTTGTGAAAATAAACACTTGATTCCTGGTTTTTTTTTTTTTTTTACAACCAGCAACCAGTGTTGTATTCGCAACTTCTTAGTACAGCAGATAAGATCTTACTCTCCTGATATCGCCTTGCTTAAAGATCTCTTCAGGAACAGTAAATTTAAAGTTCGATATAAAGCCTATTCACGTCCCAGCGCCCGCTACGACCTGCTAATAAATGTCCCGCTGCCCCTCCTTGCTGCGTCACAGGGCGGACGTAGTCTCCGAGTTGTTACTCACCTGCGACACAGCCTTAACCATTTTACTAACAATAGAAATAACTCATAAATTACTTGAAATTCATGAGGGGTGAGTGTCAAGCTCAGTCTGGGATGCGCGCGCAAGCCTCATTGCGCACAGCCAAACATGGCGGCGCCCCATGGGGCCGGGGACATCCCAGCATGGACGAGGGAACGCTTATGTAAATGTTTTTCTTTGCAGAATTTTTCCTTCCTCGCTTTAACGTCTATTATGTTTTTTTGCGGAGGAGGCATTAAAAAGAGATACATTTTGTGTGTTTAGTGACTTTGTGGTTTGAAACAACAACTGGGAAACGACTTAAATATGGAGATCGGATTCAGGAATTTACATTCGGCATCCCTACGGGACTTCTCTCACTCGGGGTTGTTCACTGATTACACATGAAAAATTACCAGAAGAAAGCATTCAATTCTCCCCCCTTTGTCGCTAGTGAGTACATGCGAGGGTCGGCTGCGTCGGGAGGACCGGCCGCACAACACAGACTCTTTCGCCGATTTTGTATTTGATGAAAGAAGATCGTTATCCTTATATATTGATGCTGATTACGCGTGATTACATTGAATTCCGATGCCATGAGAAGGGTTCGAAGAGGGTGTTATCAAGCGATAGAATCACCGCAAGTGATCTTGATTTCTCTCACACGATCTTCGAGGCTTCATCACAAGAGCAAAAGAATCATCTCCGAGAGGAATCTTAGAATTTATGATAGGATGTAAGGATTTATAATCTCCCACGCGTGTGTGTGTGTGTGTGTGTGTGTGTGTGTGTGTGTGTGTGTGTGTGTGTGTGCTTTTAGTATTCGCTTGGTTTATTGTTTCTGTATAACTGCGTGATTTTTTTTTTTACTTTGTGTGTCTTGTATACGAGCCTTGTTATAAACGCATTCGTAGCAGCTGTGTATGACATATCTTTAGTTCGTATCCAACACGCATATGCGTACACCATTCCGTACCATTGACGAAGACCGAAGGAAAGAGAAACTTTTTCAACGGACATAAAACCAATGCTCAATAAGATTTAGACACAAATAGGATTAGTACATAGGCTTACTTGAATGTCTGTTTTCTTCAAGTTTTAAGCGAGAGAGAAAGAAAGATATATACGTCTAGCGGAGATCCGGGTTCATTTAAGGAGGCAGGATAGTCTCAGGTTCAATGTCTATGATTGGAAGTTTGAATGTACACACGACATGAATCTCTAGTTTACACGTATGTATTTTTATATACGTGTGTTGGTGTGTATTGTAACGCATGTGGCTGTAAACATGCACATATATAAACATACAATGAAATACGAGAACACCCGCGTCTTATGCAAGAGCGAGTATCAGGAATTATTTTAAGGAAAGGCCAAAAAGACAACAGTTCCTATGTTATATACCCGTTTAGCCTCCCTAATAAAGACAAGGAAAAAACGAAAACACAAAACCAACCGTAAGAAAACAACAACATCAAACACCAGCTGAGCAACAACAACCTTCCCCCACAAGAAAAAAAAGAAATAATAATAATAATAAAAAGAAAAAAA
>BOPN01000622.1:12500-20334 GCA_017312705.2 Penaeus japonicus
AAAAAGGAAACATCTGTAAGTTATGTTCCTTATATTCACTTGTATAAATTAGATGATAAAAAAGAAACAATAGATCTAAAGTCTAGATATGAAAGGCGCGTATGTTGAGGAAGAATGTGTTTTATACCGCTTGGAATAAGATCGAGCAATCTGTAGACACATGTTCGGATATGAATATGCAGAGGACACACAGGATCTTATGTAATAAAACACACACATGCGCGCACATACACACACACACACACAAACACTCACACACACACACACACACAAACAAGCACACACACACACACACACGCACAAACGTCCTGCCACACCTAAGCGCATTCACATTTACATACAGATGAACACGGCAATGCACATGATATAGAAGACATACACGTACACTGATATGAACACACACACACACACACACACACACACGCACACACACAAATAAGAAATTATTCAATCCACGCACTCGATCTTTCTCGCCCACCAAAAGCCTCTTACGTCGACCCCCTCCTCGTTCGTCACGCCCACCCGGCAATACTCCCCGCCCATCTCTCTAAGCCCCGCCTACTTCCTCTTTGCTCCCTCAGCCCCTCAGCCCCTCACCCTCCCCCCTTCCCTTACACCGCCCACGCCGTCTATGGGGATGACAGAGACAAAGTGTCGGAATTGGCGACGTAAAAAATGTGTCCTTGTTGCAAAAACACCGGAGGGCGGCGGCGGAGGCGAGAGACATGGGAAAGTGGGGGCAGAGGGGGGGGAGAGACTGAGAGAGAGAGAGAGGGAGAGAGAGGGGGGGCAGAGGGGGAGACAGAGAGAGAGAGAGAGAGAGAGAGAGAGAGAGAGAGAGAGAGAGAGGCTTTGATTTGATTACCCTCAGAGTTATAAAACCTAACAGAGAGAGAGAGTGAGTGAGAGAGAGAGAGGGGGGGGGGGAGAGAAAGGGAGAGAAAGATAGAGAGAGAGGAGAGAGAGAGAGAGAGAGAGAGAGAGAGAGAGAGAGAGAGAGAGAGAGAGAGAGAGAGAGAGAGAGAGAAAGAGACAGACAGACAGACAGACAAAGTGAGGTAGAGAGAAAGGAGAGAAAGAGAGAGAGAGAACGAGAAAGGGGAAAAAGACAAAGAGGCAGAGAGAAGGGGTGAAGGGGGGGGGGGGAGGAAGAAAGAAAACGACCGCGTAGCATATCAAAAAGAAGGAACCAGGCAAATATAGACAAATAAAAAAAGAAAAAAAAAGAAAAGAAAAGAAGAAGGAAAGGGAGCGAGCGCACAGCATCCGAGGCGAGCGAGCGAGAGGAAACGCATCATGCTTACGATGCAGGTGGCGGCCGGAGCATCAGCCCAGCGGTGGCGGAAGTCGGCCAAGAGAAAACCCAAACTGAACCCGCGGCGGAGACAAGGAGTGGGAGGCGACGCCGAAACGCGCTCGTTGCTCTTGGTGTCGCTGCGTCGTCGGTGCCTGCGTCGTGAGGGGCCCTCCTTTGTCCCTTCTGGTGGAGGACGACTTCTGGAGGGGGTGGCCGGGGGTAGGGGGGGGGGGTGTTCGGAAAAGGGGGGAACGCGGTCTGGTTGTGGTGTCGCTAGTGTTTGGTTTGAAAAGACAAGGGCAGGAAGAAAGATGTGTGTATATATATATATATATATATATATATATATATATATATATATATATATATATATATATATATATATATATATATATACATACATATATATATATATATATATATATATATATATATATATATATATATATATATATATATATATATACACATATATATGATTCAACAGATTTATTTTGCAAATCATATTATCTGCCTTGACAACAAACACAGTCATAAGAAAAATCACACAGACGGTTAATTCGATATGAATGCATGCATTGGCTTCATCGTTTGAGAGATCATTCGTACCCATGTGTGTGTGTATTTATGTGTGTGTGTGTGTGTGTGTGTGTGTGTGTGTGTGTGTGTGTGTGTGTGTGTGTGTGTGTGTGTGTGTGTGTGTGTGTGTGTGTGTGTGTGTGTGTGTGTGAGTGTGTGCGTATGTGGGTCTCTCTCTCTCTCTCTCTCTCTCTCTCTCTCTCTCTCGTTCTCTCTCTATCTATCTATCTATCTATATATGTATGTATGTATCTATCTATCTACCTATCTATCTATCTATCGATCTATATATATAAGTATATCTATATATGTATTTATGTATGTATCTATCTATCTATCTATTTATCTCTCTTTCTCGGCAATCATTCATAAACCAGTTTTTAATTATCCCTTGCTTGATTTTACGAACGGTTACAATCAGTGAGCTTCAATCTGAAATTCTTCCTATTAACAGAAGAAATATCATCACATTTAGTGATTACGGGGGGGGGGGGGGGGGGGGGGGGGGGGGGGGGGGGGGGGGGGGGGGGGGGGGGGGGGGGGGGGGGGGGGGGGGGGGGGGGGGGGGGGGGGATTTTGTCTGTTATGATAAATTAGAGAAAGATGCTTTCTGTTGTAGTCTTCCGTTTTCCCAAGTTTCATTGTAAGTAAGTTTATATTTACATTTACGGTTGAACCATGGAAGAAGAAGAGCAACAAAAAGATAAGGAGAGATGAAGAAGAAGAGCAACAAAAAGATAAGGAGAGATGAAGAAGAAGAGCAAGGAGGAGGAGGAGGTAGATGAAGAGGGGGAGTAGGAGGAGGAGGTGGAGGGGGAGGAGGAGGAAGAGGGGGAGGAGGAGGAGGAGGAGAAGAAGGGGGAAGGAGGAGGAGGAGGGGGAGGAGGTGGAGGTGGAGAAGGAGGAGGAGGAGGGGGGGAGGAGTTGGAGGAGAAGAAAGAAGAAGAAGAAGAATACGAAGAAGAAGGAGGAGGAGGAGAAAGAGGAAGAGGAGACGAAGAAGAAAGAAGAAGACGAAGAATAGAAAGAAATAAGAAGTAGTAAAACAAGATGAAGAAAAAAAGAAAAGAATATGAAGAAGAAGAACGAACGAACGAACGAAAAGAAGGAGGAGGAAGATGAGGAGAAATAGGAAGAGAAGAAGAAAAAAATAATAACAAAAAGAAAAATATCAGACATACATATATGATAACAAACGTTATTCTTTTTCTTTCATATCAATTGACAGAGTAGGAGCAACAGACAATTCCATTTATAACAAGAGCCATACATAACCCATGAAAGTGCTAGTAGGCATTAGTCAATTTCATGAACTAGAAATGACCCACATTATCGCATCTTGAAAGACATAAAGCAAAGGGCATTTTCTCCCTGTCATGGCAGCTGCCTCATGTTTACACTACACTAACTACAGTCCATTATACCGTTTAAGCCTCTCTTTTTTGACTTCTTCTTTTTCTGTTCCCTTTCTCTCTCTCTTTTCTTTCCTTGCTCTGTCTGTAATTCTCTCCTTTCTTTCTTTCTTTTTCTCTCGGTCTCTCTGTTCTTTCTCTCTCTCCTTCTCTCTCTTTCTCTCTGTTCCCTTTTTCTCTCTTTATCTCTCCCTCTCTCTATCTATCTTTCTCTCTCTCTCTTCCTCTCTCTCTCTCTCTCTCTCTCTCTCTCTCTCTCTCTCCCTCTCTCTCTCTCTCTCTCTTTCTCTCCCTCCCTCCCTCCCTCTCTCTTTCTGTAGTGAGCTGATGCTTCAGCTCCCTTCGGCCGATCTCGCCTCTGTGTCGGGCTCCTACCCAGATTCCCGAGTTATTCATGGCGCCAGGACGTCAGGATCCTGTCAGAGACGAAGGCGACGATGCAGAGGAACTTCCTGCAGGAGGCGCTGACAGAGGATCCAGACGCCCTGGACGAGATGCTGTTTTACTGGCTGAGGAGGAGGAGGACTTTTCCATACCCATATAGGCTTGGAGTTGTCAAGATCACCAGCGTCTGAAAACGGACTTTTATTTTGGATACTGGCGACGGAAAATTCCGTTTGGGTTGTTGGCGCCAAAGTCTTGTTGGCTAGTCCACGTAATTTTTATTGCTTTTACATTTAAAATCATGTATATATGTTAAGTTCCTTTTATTTCTATAAGATGTATTATGTGATTTTATGTTAAACCTCCCATTTTTAAATCTATCAAATTAGTACAATGTAAAGAAACGAAAAGAAAAGCCTTAACGTCTCTAAGAGCAGACGAAAATTGCTAGTAAAACGAGTCTTGCTGCGCAGACACACACACACACACACACACATATATATATATATATATATATATATATATATATATTATATATATGTATATATATATATATATATCTTCATGCCTCTATCTATATCCCCCTTCTCTCTCTCTCTATCTCTCTATCTCTCACTTTCTTTTCTTCTCTCTTTTTCTCACCTCTTTTCTCTCTCTGTGTGTATGTATCGGCCCCTCTATTCATAGACTTATATTCCGTCGAGATCTAAGTGTGTGGGCCTCAGCACTTCATTCGATGGCAGAAGAAGATAGAAAGGGAAGGGGGGAGAGGAAGGAGGAGGGGGGGGGGGGGGATACACAGGGGCGCGTTTGAATAGGGAGGTGACGAAGAGAGCGAAAGATGGCGAAAGGAGAAAGAAATGGGAGAGGAGAGAGAGAGAGAGGAGAGAAATGGGTAGTTGTGAGAAAGAAAGGGTGAAAGAGCAATAGAGAAAGAATTAAAATGAGAGGAGGGATTAGACAGAGAAAGGAGGAGTTAGGAAGATGAAGAGGAGAAAGATAACGAAGATAAGGAAAGAGAAGAGGGAGGAATACATAGGGAATTTAAAATATTTTACTCATTAAACGAAAAGCATTTTAACAGAAAGTTAAATAAGAATCAAATAGAAAATCGAAAAAATATAAATAAAATTCTGATTAAAAAGACAGAAAAAACAGCAAACAAACATACACCCCCACCCCCCGTAGATATGAGGAAATTACGAAAAAAAAAAGAAAAAAGAAACGGACAAAAAATAAAAATCAAATTAGAGAAAATAGAAGGAAAAACAAACAAAAACAACAACAACAACATGGAAATATAATAAAATAACAAAGAAACCAAAGGAGAAGAGAGAGAGACACCTAAATAAACCGTGTAATTTCGTCAGGAATACAGATAATTGAGATGGACGAGGCAGATAGACAGTTCCGGATGCCCCTTGCATAATGATGAGGCTGACAGCTATGACACGTAACGACAGACTGATATGGAAGACAGGAAAGAGGAGCAACTGAAGCTAAAAGAATAATAATTTTGAATAAAGATGTAAGTGACTTATTTATCATATATCATATTCATTTATTATATTTATATGTTATATTTATTTATTATATTTATATACTATATTTATTATACATATATATTTGACAAACAAACTGACATATGGATAAAGACGAAAGTGAGAAAAAGAGAGAGAAAGAGAGAAAAAGAGCGAGAGAGAGAGAGAGTGAGAGTTGTGAGACAGATAGCGATAGATAGATAGAGAGAGATTCAGACAGGCAGACTGGCAAATAGACAGAAAATAACAGACAGAGGTATAGAGACAGAAAAAGGTACAGAAAAATCTAAGAAATGATGTTGAAAACAAAATTTAGATTATTGCTCCCTCTAATAAATACATCTATTCTAAAATCAATACACAGTGTTAAGACGTAGTAATGAATATGACAGTCACGTTCTGTTTCCATCTTTACTTTTTTTTCCTATTTGTAAATGTCACTGTCTTCCTGTTACTTCCATTTTGTCCTTATACACTTGACCTTACTTTGTCCCTTCTGGTTTCCTGTGTCCGCCGCCCTATATTCTCTAAGATATTTGTTTTTACTATAACCATCACATGCATCATCATTATCATTATCATTACAATAATGATAATGATAATGATAGTGATAATGATAATAATAAAAATATCGATATTAGTAATAATGATAATAAAAATGTAAACAGTAATGATAGTAATAATAGTAATAATTATGATGATAATGAAAGTAATGAAAATAATAACTACCATTATTATTCATTATTATTATCATCATCATCATTATTATTTCTACTGCAACTGCAATCATAATTACTGATCATCCTCGCACGCTGACACCCATTTATCATGGTATCCCTATTCTATTTTTTCACATTGCTTATCACTCTGATCCCAGTCTCCAAGTTGCTCTAATCTCACTGATAACTCGATCCCATATCGCTTCAAATCAGACATTGATCAAACGAAACATCCCGCAGCATCCCTCTCGACGTCCTGTGTTGATACGTCACCTCCAGTCGCGCAACATCTGCACTCTTCTGATTGAGATAAAATTCTTCTCGGCACTGTCCTAATTCCTTCGCTCTTCCACTCCCCTCACCCTTTCACTTCCCTCACCCTTTTACTACCCTCATCCTTTCATTCGCTTCATCCTTTCACTTCCCTCACCCTTTCACTTCCCTCACCTTTTTACTACCCTCACCCTTTCATTCGCTTCATCCTTTCCCTTTCCTCACCCTTTCACTTCCCTCACCCTTTTCCTCTCCTCATCCTTTCATTCGCTTCATCCTTTCACTTCCCTCACCCTTTTACTCCCCTCATCCTTTCATTCGCTTCATCCTTTCACTTCCCTCACCCTTTCACTTCCCTCACCCTTTTACTCCCCTCATCCTTTCATTCGCTTCATCCTTTCACTTCCCTCACCCTTTTACTCCCCTCACCCTTTCATTCCTTTCATCCTTTCACTTCCCTCACCCATTTACTACCCTCACCCTTTCACTTCCCTCACCCTTTTACTCCCCTCACCCTTTCATTCCCTTTACCCTTTCACTTCCCTCACCCTTTTACTCCCCTCATCCTTTCATTTCCCTTACCCTTTTACTCATCTCACCCTTTCATTCCCTTTACCCTTTCACTTCCCTCACCCTTTTACTCCCCTCATCCTTTCATTTCCCTTACCCTTTTACTCATCTCACCCTTTCATTCCCTTTACCCTTTCACTTCCCTCACCCTTTTACTCCCCTCATCCTTTCATTTGCTTCACCCTTTCACTTCCCTCACCCTTTTACTACCCTCATCCTTTCATTCGCTTCATCCTTTCACTTCCCTCACCCTTTTCCTCCCTTCATCCTTTCACTTCCCTTACCCTGTTACTCCCCTCGCCCTCCCCCACCCCTCTATCATGCCCACCTTACCCCCTGCCTCTTGCCCATCTATCGTCCTTATCCCCAGTCATCTCCCCTCTATCATCTCCCTCCCTTTACTCCGAACTATCACCCTTATACCCAATCACCTTTCCCGTCTTTACGCCCTGTCCCTTCCTCCCTCTACCATCCCAATCCCCGCCCCTAATCCCCTGCCAATGCCTCCCCCTCTATCACCCCCTATGTTACTCCTTCGTTACTACCCCTCCTTATCCTCTGTCACCCTCTACCCCCCTTTTCCACCCCCTGCCACCCCTCCTCCATCACCCCTTCCCTTACTCCGACTGCCCGCCCTTACCCTCTAACACCCCCTCCCCTTCCCCTTCCCCTCCCCCCAACTTGCACCGCCAGGGGGCCAGAGACAATCTCACTTGACGACAACACAGGTGTAAGTGGGTGTTTTATTAAGGTTACGGGAAGGGGGGGGCGGGGGTGAGGGGGAGGGTACGGAGGGAGGGGGCGGCAGCGCTATCTTTGTGTTAACTTATGAGCAGGGAGGAAGGGGGTGGGGGTAGGGAGGGGAGGACGGGGAAGGGGAATACGAGGAAAAAGTAAAGAGCGGAGAGGTAGGAGAGGGTGTGGGTGCGAGGGGTCAGGGGGGTTGGATGGTCATTAGACAGTCTTTAGATGTTTTAGGTGTGAGAGGGCGAGAGAGATAGAGAGATAGAAAGATATATATATATATATATATATATATATATATAGAGAGAGAGAGAG
>BOPN01000622.1:51290-56290 GCA_017312705.2 Penaeus japonicus
GATGTTCAAGGTCAAGTGCATTTTGTTGTGAATTTGTGTCGAGTACGTAAACAGGCAAGGAAGTATGTGTATTTGTTTCGAAGTCTGTGTGTTTGTTTTTTTCTCGAAAAAGGCAAGAAAAGGGAAAGGGGGGAATGAGGGGAAAGGATAATTCAAGTAAAGTAAGAAGCGGGCGATCAAGCAGATGGTAAGTACAGGAGAAAAGTAGAGGAAACCAAAAAGGACGAGACCGAGAGAGAGAGAGAGAGAGAGAGAGAGAGAGAGAGAGAGAGAGAGAGAGAGAGAGAGAGAGAGAGAGAGAGAGAGAGAGAGAGAGAGAGAGAGAGAGAGAGAGAGAAAGAGAAAGAGAGAGAAAGAGAGAGAGAGAGAGAGAGAGAGAGAGAGAGAGAGAGAGAGAGAGAGAGAGAGAGAGAGAGAGAGAGAGAGAGAAAGAAAGAGAGAGAGAAGGCGAGGGAGGGAATGGAAGCGACAAGAGTGACAAAGAACGAGACTTGAGGAAGGAAGGAAGAGCCGGGGAGGGGAGGAGAGGAGAGGAGGCCAGAGAACAACCACAAGCAAAGTGATATCACCGCTGTAGTGTAACTCTGTCCAGCAACCCGAGACAAATCTGGGTCTCCCGCGGTAAGAGGAGCTCTGCTGAAGCGGGAGATGCGGGCCATACTGTCTCACGGGCCATCTACAGCCTATGCCTCTCTCGTCCTGGGTGGCCATGTTATGTCCTGGGCCATTCCCTTGCCTCACCCTCTGCTAAACCCTCCCCCCTCACGGGTATATCACCAGGCATGGGCTTGAATACACTAACTACCTTTGTGCGCCACTGAACACTAAACAGGCCGGTGTTTCTCAAGGAATAACAACATCAAAGAACTTTGGATAAAGATTGCAAAATGATTGCTGACACTGCTAACATTAACAGACGACCCTATTCATTCATGACGTAAGGCAGTCCCCTTTCGGTTCATTCATGCAGTAAAAGGAATAGAGACACAGCCAGTTGCATATTTATAATCATGTTAGCCCGCCTGCTGCAGACGATTTGTCCCCGTCGGCCTGTGACAAAGAGACGATAGGATGGTGTCAGGACGTTGCAGGGATCGAATGTACATTGATGCGGGCTCGCGGGTGTTAGGAGTCGTATGTGATATAGGCTCACGCAGATGTGTTACAGCCCTGTTGGTCTTGTGCCGCACTGGAGACGTCTCCTTGTCATGGGCCAAGTGATGTCCATCTCATTCGCTCCTGGATGACCGAACATCACCAGCTGACACAACAAATACCTCTAAGAGCAATGATGTTGTCAACGATCCCCTCAAGACACAATGGGGCGCATTGTCACACTCGGTGAGTTGACACGCCATTCGCTTCTTGTCAGCAGCATCCCTGCCGCCAAGCCCGATTTGTCAGCTCATCAGTCTGAGGCGCAACACTTCTTTTGGAAACCACGATATTCGGAGACACTAAAGTAATAACGCGTTACCGCCGGTGGCTCTTCCCCGCGGCTCCGTTCCCTCCTCCTCCTTGCGTGGGTCACCGCTTTATTACGTGTGGACCGACCGCAAGCGCCGCAGGTAGACAGGTGTCGCGCCCACTTTGTCACTTCCAGAACACCGCAAGTGAGAGGTACAGGTGTTGTTAGCCATAATTACAAGTGTTTCCTCCCCTAAGTGTCACTTCTCCAGTCTCTTCCTGTTTATCGATATTTAGAACTGTGGGCATAAACAAGAATCTATATAGCCTCTAGGGTTTTTGCTTGATCCAAATTTCATACTTTCTGAGCAGAATAAAGAAAAATACAGGGAAAAGGCCAAAGATTAAATGCATCCTACACAAGTCTATGTAAATTTATGTTTCTGTAAATCTGAGCTTAAGTATCTGGAATCTGTGACCTATGACGAGAGTGGAAATTGACACCAAAAAGTGAAATTTAGAATGAAAATTGAAACTGGGTGTTTCAAGCAGGACACTGAATTTGATATCTAACTCTAGAAATTCATAAAATAAAGAATGGTATTCTAGAATTGCGAATTCTCTTTATTTTTGAAATCCTGAAAAAGAGAACGGAAACTAAAACAAATGAAAACAATGCTTTATAATGACAATGAATCAAAGGAAATGAAGCCGCAGTTTAGAGATACTGAATTTTCAAGGCAACTTGTGAGAAAACTTACCTGCAAAATTATTTAAAATTGTTGATAAACAAACGAGAAAATCAAAGCAGAGTAATACAAGTGGAAATGATGATAGGTCAATCTATTTAAAAATACAAGACTTAGAATGTTCTCCTGTTTGATCTAATTTTGAGGAGGATTAAGAATTATTACTAACTTCATTATCAGAGGTATATTCGGATGGGTGGGGTGGGGTGGGGTAAGGGGCTATGTGGCGGGGGGGGGGGGGGGTACAGTTCGGAAAGAGATAAGTTGATACACTGTTAATCATGTAATGTCTAGGTGCATCTTGTGTACTCACCGACGCGACGTTTTAATAGTGATGCGTTACTTTTGTTTTGGTAAATTTAAGAGTATCTTTGTTTTTTTTTCTTTGTTTGTGTTTGTTGTCGTTGCTGTTTTTATGCTTCCTTGTTGTTACTCTGGAATCAGAATTCAGTTTAGAAAATAGGTATTTTGATGTTTTATTTATATGTATTCTTTGTCTTCTTTGTTATCACTCTGAGATCATAAATCAGTTTAGAATGAAGAGTATCTTTCGGTATCTCGTTTATTATCGTAGCTTTTATAATGGAATTGATTTTACCTTACGTCACTTAATGAATAAAACAAAGGGCAGTTTAACTTCAGCCCTTATATGTGCATTCTGATTGGCTCGCGACTATGACGTCATTACCTGAAGAACGAGTCGGGGCATTGGCGGTCAGAGAAAGCGTGTGACGTCATAGGTAGTGGGCGGGGACATAGGATCACATCATCCAGGACAAGTAGATCGGGGGGAGGGGGGGGGGGGTTATCAATTTATCACTTTGTTGTTGACGAACTGTTTTTTTTCCTAGATGTGTAGGCGGGAGAGAGGTGGAGTGTAGGGGGGTAGGGCTGGGGAAGTAGGAGAAATAGATAAGCCTTTCGGTAAACCCCAGAGATATGATACCACAATTATCTACATCTTCAAGTGCTGCTAAAGTGAGCAAGTGGTGTCATTGAGAGAATCGGACTTGCATCGCATTGTATTAGTCAGCTTAATTTTCCTAATACCAGCTATACTTACGTCAGCTATCGGGACGCCCCGCCTGACGCTGCGGAGACAAGGTGTAAACAAAGCTACCCCTCCCCTCCCCCACAGACCCCCCCTCAGCAGACCAGCTGTGGTGAATCAAGGAAACCAGCAAACACCGCGTCCACTTGAACTGGCAATACCCATCACTCACGCAACGTCAGTCAGCGACTTATATCTAGTGATAACTCTTGTGTCAAAGATTCTTGTAGGAAAAAGTTTCCTTCGGTCATGCTACTGCCCTCTCCTCCCGTGTCTCCTATTCTATAAAATTTCCCTCGGCTGTGCATTTGCTCTTTCTGCCCCCGTGCCTCCTACTTTATTCCTCTCTCGCCATGCACCCTTTTTGTTTCTTGACAGCCTTACTCATCGGCACAAAAGCGTCGACGTGACTTGACGGACAGCCGTGTTCTGGGGCGGCACACGAAACAAACTGAACCCAGACTGAAGTGTTTGAGAAATTTATGACGTCGAGGCTGGGCTATCACAGAGGCATTTCCTGTCCACCTTGCTTCGCCCTCCCCCTCTCCTCCCCCCTCCTCCGTCCCCTTCCCCCTATTGCCACCCCCCCTCCTTTCTATCCCCTTTCACAATATCTCTTCCTCCATCCCCTCCCCTCTCCCCATCACCTGCTACCCCCTTTTTATCGTACAGATAACAGTAAACAGTGATTTTTCTATCTTATTCTACTAAGAAGTGTTCATCGTGTCCCTTCCCACAATCTCCAGATCTCAGATAACCAGAAAGTATTGTCTAAGTTCCTCTTGGCAACCAGATATATTAAAAGAAAATAGACTCAGCTGAGTTTCCGAAGAGATGCGTGTTAAGAGGTTTATATTATTCTCACAAGGCCTAACAATTATATCTTTTGATGAATATCGGGTTATTAAATTGATTAAATGTGACCTTTAACATCTTCCAAAGAGAGGCATGGGAACGAGAACGAGTCCACGCGCATTCGCACATCTATCAAAATTAATTAATTAACGGATTCTTTCGGCATGCAAGCCCTGCACTATTAATATGCACAAAGGTGCGTACCACCTTGTAACTTCATTAACGATCAGTGGTTGGATACATTTATCATCAGTGCATTTGATAATATAAGTTCTCAGTATGTTTGGTGTTTTACCTTACTGAGAGTTCATCGAGTGTCGAATACAAACGAAACCAGAGAATTTGCTGTTGTAATCCTATTGCAAGCAGCTAACCCAAGTCTGATCTCAGCTCAAGGAGGCCACGTGCAGTGATTGGTTAACATCTATGACCTTGCCGCTCAATAGTCTTCGGTCAGGATACTAAGATAAAAAAAAAAAGTTTAAGGAATGCGTACGAGAGGGAAAAAAGAGAGTAAAGTTTTTCCATACCGAATGGTCTTCTTTCTCTGCTACCTAAAAAAAAAGAAAAAAAGAAAAATGCCCCCACCCTCGGTCTTCTTTCTGTCCCGAACTCCACCCTTCGAAAATTAGGGGTGATGACCTGTTCTTTCATCAGCAGCCCTTGATGCTAAGTGGCTCAGGGGAAGGGGTATGGGTAGGAAGAGGATAAGGGGGAAAGAAGGGGGGGGGGAGAGGCAGGTGAGGGTGAAATTACACATCCATCTCCATAGGGGGGTGGTTAGGGGGCAGTAGAAAGGGGGATTGTTTGTCCATCTGGGGTAATCTTCTTTGTGTTTTTTTTGGACCCCAGACAGGTGTTGGGGTGGCTGAGGTCACTTTCGCCCAGGGCTACGGTAGCCTCGGGTCTACGTCGTTGCCCGCAGACAGGAAGCTCTC
>BOPN01000622.1:71290-73790 GCA_017312705.2 Penaeus japonicus
CCCCTTGAGTTATTCGAGAGAGAAAATCGTTGTTCTTATTTCGAGAAGGCTAGTTCATGTCATGGACCATTAATTCCATAAGTGATTCCAGAGTAGCAGATGTTTCTACCTTAGTTACCCTTACAACATAAAGCGGGACTAAAAAAAAGAAAAAGAAAACGTAACGAGGTATTTACTGGGCCACTTAGTGTGCGTGCTCGTGCTAGGCTTGGCTTCCCATGCCGAACCGAGCGAGAACCGAACCGTCGGCGTTTTAACGAATTATTGATCGACCTGTAATTAATAAATTGGGAAGATTAACAAAAGGGATTAAGAGGGGCGAGGTTCTGATGAGAACACAGCCACCCCACCCCACCCCCGACGCCAGCGACATCTGTTTTTTCTCCCCCCCTCAATATTGATGAAAAACCTATCGGGAAATGGGAACTAAGCCTGAGAACCCGGCGAGTTTTATAGATATAATTTACTGCGCGTCGATGTGTAGTTTCATTTGCATACTGATGCGTCAAGGTGAAAAAAGTTAGGATGAAAAAAGGGAGAAGGGAGAATTGACACGACAAGCGAGGTTGTTGATGCGTAAACACGGCCGTTTATCGACGGGCTCCACCTGAACATAGACTCGCAAAAAAAAGGAAAAGAAAATCAAACTTCTAAAAGTAAACTAAAAAAAACAAAGATTAGGAAAGGCAGGTAAAGTGGGACTCCGAAGAGCTCATTTTATATCCTAGTCAGCCGAGAGCAAGATTCCATCGCGTGATAATGATCTTTTGGCCATTAATTGCCGAAGCCTTTTTTTTTATTCCCTTCCTACTTCGCCTACTCCTCCTCTTCTTCTTCCTCCACCTCCTCCTCCACCGAGGTACTTCCTCCTCCTCCTGCGCGACCTACACTACACGCAGACTAATTCGGCTTCACCTACACACGTGAACTTAGTCAAGAGTCGGCAAATTTGAATCCTGGTACCACTAAGCAATGATTGAATCTAAACTTTTGAGAAAATAAATAAATCATGCAAATAACTATAATAGGCCTATGACTACAAGCAACAAATACATTCCAACTACGATCAATAGAGCGAAAATCTCTCCTGCCGCGGCTAAATAACCACCATATCGCCTCTTCACACGCAACAGCCTCCCTCCCACTCCGAAATGCCAGGCCCCAACACCCAGCTTCCAACCTCTAGCCTTTCCTCGTCTGGAGCCTTCGCGGTTCTACTTTATGCCTTCAAGTCCCTCCCTGGCCGCCACCGTTGCCGTCGCCTCTGTCTTTATCTTTATCTTTACCTTCCTCTTCCTTCTTCTCCTGTTCCCTCTCCTCTTTGTCCTTCCGTTTCCGTCTCTTCATTCGATTGCTCCTTTTTTCAGCTCCATCATCATCCCTATCTCTATCACCATCATCTCCATCCCCATCTTCCCCTCCATCGCGCCACCTCTTCCTCCTCCTCCTCCTCCTCCTCCCCCCTCCACATCTACCTCTACCTCTACCTCCACCTCCACCTCCACCTCCACCTCCACCTCCACCTCCACCTCCACCTCCACCTCCACCTCCACCTCCACCTCTACCTCTACCTCTACCTCTACCTCTACCTCTACCTCTACCTCTACCTCCACCTCCACCTCCTCCTCCTCCACCTCCTATTTTTTCGTTCACCCTCTTAACTGTGCGTCTTTCTTTAAGCAGACGTATTCGTTGACGCTGATAGTTACGTCACGGTGACTTGAATTAGACCAGAGGAATGAAAAAAGGTAAAGCAATAAAAAGAGAGCTACGACTTGACACTAATTGATTGAGTAAGTGACATGAGGTGACTCTGGGGTGACAGCTATGGTTTGCAACGAAAGGGCCAACAGACAACGGTTGGGTTGACTTGTGTTAATTGAAAGGGTAGGATGAATTTATTATTGTTGCAACATCAAATATTGCTCACATTAGTATCATCTCTTTATAATTGTTTGTTATTATAGATGCTATTGTTATCATTATTATTATTATTATTATTATTATAATTATTATTGTTATTATTATTAGTAGTAGTAGTCGTAGTAGTAGTAGTAGTACTATTAGTACTATTACTTACATTATTATTATTATTATTATTGTTGTTGTTATTATTATTATTATTATTATTATTAATATCATTATTATTATAGCTATTATTATTATGATTATTATCACTATCATTATCATCATTATTATATTCTTTATCTTTATTATTTTCATTACTATTATCATCTTTATTATTATTAGTAGTAGTAATAGTAGTTGTATTAGCAATAGTATTATAATCATAATCATCGTCAAACTATTACCATTATCATTTTCATCACCATTATCATTATAAATTTGCTTTTTAACATTACTGCTCTTATTGATCTAACTGTTATTATTGTTATTATGATAATACTGAAGATAATGATCATGATGATGATGATGGTAACGATGACAATAATAATGATAATAATAATGACGATGATAGTTATCATGATAATTAGGATCA
>BOPN01000622.1:83790-86290 GCA_017312705.2 Penaeus japonicus
TTCGCTGGTTTTCATTATGGGTTTTTGGAGGGAAATTGTGGCGGGGGTTGAAGTAAGGTCCGGAAGGTTCTGGGGAAGAAAAAGAAAAAAAGAATTACTCTATTGTTAAGAATATAGTAGAGAAAATCTAGCGTTGTAATGCCACACATACTCTTTGCCATTCCAGAGGTGCACATGTCCCAGAGTAGCCCCGGTACTCGGTAGCCCCTACACCGTCACCTGTTACTATAATTACATCAGTATTTCCACCAACAGTTTCCCCGCCCCGCCTACGTCACGGGTGAATAAGGTTGGGGGAGGGTAGTTAGATCCCAGCTCGTTCCCACGGTAGTTAGCTCGTTCGCCATCTGTCCTTGATGCCAATACCAGATTAAATAATGACGAGCCTCCATTTTTACATCTCGTTGGCCAATGGGGGAAGGGGGGAGGAGAGAAAGGAAGAACAAAGATATCCATGATCACACTAAGGGTCATATTTAAGCCCCTACTGCAGTTGCGATGGGCCTTATTGCGACGGAGCATGCACCTGTCTTGCCTCCGGGCCAAGTCGGGCGCGGAGGTGCTCTATGCCGTGCGGAGGGAGGGGGGGGAGGGGGGGAGGGGTCGCGTCGGTGCTTTGAGAAGGTTGCTCAGGAGCGCAGGTGACTTACTGACTGGCGCTTGACTCGGGGAGCGGGAGGCACCCCCTTTTCTCTCGGAGTTTCGTAATTCAGCGGGTCTAAAAGTATCTTCTGGTGTTTCTTTTGGATCTCTATTCTTTTAGTAATTACACGTTACTTATTCTTGGTAGTGAGGCCTAAAGAACCCTGCCCCTATATCTGGTAGCATTGTACTGAAGTGTCATGCTCGGCCCAACACGGTAATGGGTCATTTCCTTTACTCCCTAACTGTCCTGACCACCACCAGCTCAGGTGCCAGTTATTGCTTTTCTTTTTCGTTATTTCTTTCTTTAGGATGGCGTTTAGGAGAATCGATTTGGTTGGGTTGTTGATGTGTTTGCATCATGGTTGTTCAGAGGCGATGTAACCGTCGAAACTCGAAGTCCTCCAGACTCATACGTCTCCATAAACATATAATGAGCGGACACAGGTTTCGTCGATCTGAGGACACAATGGACCTGCCCGTGCTCGCCCGTCATTGGCCAGGGATCAGCCCGGTTGAGGCACCTGATTGGCGGGCGTGCACCACTGCCCTCCGCTCATTGGTCGTCACCGCCGGAAGCGAACACCTGTTGTTCTTGGCGTTGTGGCTTGCCATTGAGACGGCGGGTAGGCCAGGAAGGAAGGATGCTTGGACACCGGAAATTAACTGATCTGTACACCTGTTCTTAGCCTCCCGACGGTTGGATGGACGTGTAGGGGATGGGACCAGCATGCCAAGGCTGTGAAGCTCCAAATACTGCAATTATGAAGACAGATTTAGCCACAGTTCATTCATGACCGAAAATTGGCCTCGTCCCTGAGTCGCCTCGATCTTTCGAAACGTGGGAAACCCATTTGTATATTTCGCGTATTTCCATTTGCGATGTTGTGTGTTCGAAATCCAGATGATAATTTTACAATCTTTGTATAATCTTTGACAAAGGGCTAATCGCTCTTTATTTCTGAAATCAGTAAACAGAACTACAAATCCTTTTGATGTACAGCAAACACAGACGGAATCATCTTCCTCAACTCAGCCTCGTACAATGAAAAGGCCTCAGCATTACCCATGACCCCTGAAGCAGTCACGCCTAAGCTGGAATTAGGTGACAGGGAGATGGCGTGAGATTACACATGTGGAAGCAGGGAGGTGTGGAGACGTGCTGTGTGGCGTCCGTCCACCCACTGCCTCACATGTTCCAGCTGAGTGGGCGGGGAGGAAGTGTGGGCGCCCACCCGTCATCTCAGGGGTTGGGATGGGTGGGGTAGGGAGTGGGAGGAGGGATGCTGGGAGTATGATGCTGGGAACACCGTGACTGACCCTGGATTGCGTCTCTCCCTCACCCTCCCCTCCTCCTCCCCCCTGCCACAGCCCCACCACATCCCACGTGGGTGATGAATGAATTAAGTAGTGCAGCATACGAGAGGAAATTACGTTCCATATTCTCGTTTTTTCACAATATCTGTAGTCTTTCTGATTTTTAAAAAACTACACTAGTAACCATTTTATTTGCTCGTTTTCAAACAGTAGCTGCACGAGAAATAACGTCAAGGATTTGTTTCTAGATCAGCACTTACGACGCAGATTTTGAAGGGTTTCTGGGCAATCACCCGAGCCTTCCTCTCCCGTGAACGATGGAAATTATAGTGTTCAGCGATCGTACAGCGAGGGTGTACAGCTGGAACAGGAAGGTGTGAGAGAGTGATGTAGGCGTTAGCACACTGCTCTACTGACTCCCCCATCACACCTGAGGGATCTTGGCGCTAACTGCTTCTGCTGCTCCGACTACATGAGATGTCCCTGCTCCCGCCTCGCCTCTCCTACTTCCTTAGCCACGTGTTGGCTCTTTATCCCTTCC
>BOPN01000622.1:91290-96290 GCA_017312705.2 Penaeus japonicus
ACACACACACACACACACACACACACACACATAAATAACACACACACATAACACAAATAACACACATAACACATAATAACACACACACGCAGGACAACCAAGAGTGTAATAGTTAGTGTGTGAATGCCAGTGGGTCCAGCCGGGGAAATTCCACAACATGAATCACTGCAATGAAACGTTCACCCTTTGATATGGAGATAATAAAACACCACAGCTGGATAGTGTTGTTATTCTGTTAGTCCGGATGATAAGGCAGCGAAAGGTCTGCTGTGGGTTATATATTTGTGTATTCGTTGTGGTGTTCATCTTATGACATTCGGATGTATTTTTGTTTGTTTTCCTTTTTTTTCTGGGTTTATTTTTATTCTTCTTTATCTTTATTTTTTTTTATCTTATTCCTATTCCTTTTTATTTTCATTTTCCTTCTCCTCCTCCTCTTCCTCCCTGTAGTTCCTTCTGCTTCTTCTTCCTCTTCTTCTTCTTTTTCTTTTTCTTCTTTTCTTCTTTTTCGTTTTTTCTTTTTCATTTTGCTTCATCTCTTTTTTTTTCTTTTTTTCCCCTTCATCTCTTTTTTTTTTCTTTTTTCTTCTCATTTTCATTTACATTTAAAGCGAAATGGGTGAAGTAGAAAAGAAGTGGAAAACAGGATTATTTATCTAGCACTTCTAGGTAGCGTCAAGGACCCAACTGCGCGCGCGCACGTGTGTGTGTGTGTGTATGTGTTGATGTATCGATGTGTGATTTATTTCACGGATTGAGGAGGGACTAAAGAAAGAGAGAATATATTTGTTGAAGAGTTGAAAAGAAAATAAGAAATTTTAGGTAAATGTTTTACGGATATGTGCCATCTTTTTTGCATTATTTTGTCCTTTTATCTACCCATATCTTTTATTATTATTTTTTTTTTACAGAACTTAGATAGACAGAGAGATAAATGAATTTACATATGTCTGTGGTACGTTACATAAAGATTCGTAAGACAGTAAATAAAGTCGTCATTTCTAAGTCCGTAGATTTTGCAGATCTTCAGAAAGCCAGAATTGTGTATATTATTTTGGTATTTATAGCTTTCACCAAATCAACGATCTAAAAAGGAATCTGCCTTTTTTCGGAAAGTTGAGTGAGTCTGAATGATTGTAACGGACATATGAATACTTTATATTCGTATAATAACGCTGCCATATATGGGGATCATTTGAGAATGGAAGGAATAAAGAAGATAAAGGGTTAAGATGAATTACAATGTTATCTTTTGAATAATCTTGGAATTGGAGAGCAGTAGTCAAACTATCTTTTGCAAATTAGAGATGTATCTGTTTTCTTAGTCGTGAATGAGTCATGAAATGTTTTTACTGTTGAAGACGTCTTTTGAGAAATCCGTATTATTGTTTTTTCTCTTCCATAACAAATGCAATCCTTATTATGATGCACCATAGTTACGTTCATTTGACACCCCTCTCTGGGTATCCTTCAACCCATTCTAAAATCATTGGCACTCATTGCCACCTCATCCCTCAATCCCTCCCGACACGGCCCTCAATAAACGGTTCTGCCATCCTTAACAGGGCATCTCTCAGCTCCTTCTGATACCATTGGCACGACATTCAGGAAACGCAACTGTCAACCTCAGCACGACAAGCCCCAACCACTACCAACGACATTACAGCGACACCCATCAGCCCACTGACAGGGTTAGCACCGCCAGAGTCAGTCGGATCTGCGCTATCGCTGGTAATCAGCCCTCACACTGTCAGTTTTGGAAATTATGTGAGCAGGGAAGGCGGTTCTTCATGAGCAGGTAGACCGTAATTACCTGGGCTCCCCAGCCTGCTTCTGCTCACAGAGTCCCCCTTTTTCCCTCTTGCTTACGCTTGCTTGTGAGCGCGGGGGGAATAGGAGGGGGGAGGGGGGCACAGGCCCACCCACGCATCTACGGCACCTTCGTCGCCTTGGCCTCTGTTTAAATGGTATATTGCATCTACTTAATAACACGCTTCCGCCCGATGTCCGAAGCGGGTGGAAAATTTCACAGCACAGCGTTCAGAAGCTCTCTTCTTTCTCCGCATTCACTGAGGTGGAACGCGGCGGGGTAGGACGAGGGGGAGGGGGTGGGGGTCGATGATGTTGCCCCGGGCGCCCTAGCTTCCCCCTCCCTTCCTCTCTCCCTCCTTCCCTTCCCTCCCCATCCTACTCCTCCTCCTACACCTCTCCCTCCTACTCCTCCTCCTCCTCCTCTTCCTCCTCCTCCTCCTCTTTCTCCTCTTCCTCCTCCTCCTCCTCCTCCTCCTCCTCCTCCTCCTCCTCCGCCTCCGCCTCCGCCTCCGCCTCCGCCTCCGCCTCCTCCTCCTCCTCCTCCTCCTCCTCCCCCTCCTCCCCCTCCTCCTCCTCCTCCTACACCAACTTCTCAATCCATCCATCCCACCTCCCTCCCCCTCTTCTCTCTCCCCCTCCTCCCTCCTCCCCCTCTCCCCCTCTAGAAGCCTCCGGGGTTATCTAGTTTTTACGGATTCACATTATAGCTACTTCCCCCTCCGCCACGACCCCCGCGCTTAGCAAGGTCCTCAACGACCACTAAACGCTGCAGGAAAACGAGCTCTCCGCCACGTTTTAAATGCAAACGCCTTAATTGGGCTCGTGATCTTCGACGCGCCCGCCGTCTGCGAAAGGTGGACCGAATCTTCTGGCGCTGGCGACGGAGGAGAGGGCAAGGGAGCAGCTCTTTCCTTCCTCGTCAGCTCTCCGTTTTCCTCACTCCCTCACAACCCTTTCTTTTCCTACTCTTTCCCACCCCCTTTCCTCTCCCCTTCTCCCTCCCTCCCAACTCTCCCCCCTCTCCCCCATCCCTCCTCCTCCGTCTTCCCTTCCCTCTCCCTCTCTCCTTCCCTCTCCCCCTCTTTCTCATTCCCTCCCCTCTCTACTCCCCTTCCCTCTCCCACCCCTCCCCCCATTTTTCGCCTCCCCTCCCCCACCCCTTCCCCCATTCTTCCCCCTCCCCTCCCTCTCTTCCCCAAAAACACACAGGAGCTACCGTTTGTTTATGATCATTGCGATCGACACGGTGATAACGCCTTCTGAGCTGTTCTACTGGCTTGTGGAGGAGGCCGGGGACGGGACGGGACGAAGGGGAAAAGGAAGGGAAGTGAGTAAAAGAGAGGATAGGGAAAAAGGGGTGAGTAAAAGGGAGGAGAGGAAAGGAGGGATGAATAAAAGAGGGAGGTGAGGGAAAGAGAAGTGAATAAAAGATTGAGAGAGAAAAGAGGGAAGAGAGAAAAATGGGATGCATAAAAGAGGTGAATAAAAGGGATGGGTAAAGGAAGAGGAAAGTAAAAGCGATAAAATAAAAGAGGAAAAAAGAAGAAGAAGAAATGAGTAAAAGAAATGAGTAAAGAAGGATAAAATAGACAGATAAGAATAGACAGATAAGCGGAAATAAGGCAATAAAGTGGGGAGGGAAAACCAAAAAGGAAAATGAAGGAAAAGAAGAGGAAAACAGAGTAAAAATTAGATATAGGAGATAAGAGGAAGGAAGTAATTTACAGAGCTGGAAATAGAGAAAAGAAAAGAAAAAAACACGCAGGCGACTGGTAGAAGCATTAAAGAAAAAAAAGAAGGAAAAAGAAGAAAAACGAAGGATTAGATAAGAAGATAGACTGATGAGAAAACACGAAATTCACACAAAAATATCGAAAGAATAAGGAAAAAAAAGAGAAAATTATGAAGCAAGACAGAGCAGGGCGAGGCGGTCGGCGAGTGCAAGCAACCGACAGCAACGAGGGTGCTGAACCGACCGCCAAAACCGAGGGTGCTGAACCGACCCTATGTAAACAAGGGTGTTGAACCGACCGACTGAACCAAGGGTGATGAACCGGTCGTCTAAACCAAGAGTGCTGAACAAATCGCCAAAACCGAGGGTGCTGAACCGACCCTATATAAACGAGGGTGTTGAACCGACCGACTGAACCAAGGGTGATGAACCGGTCGTCTAAACCAAGAGTGCTGAACAAATCGCCAAAACCGAGGGTGATGAACCGACCCTATATAAACAAGGGTGTTGAACCGACCGACTGAACCAAGGGTGATGAACCGGTCGTCTAAACCAAGAGTGCTGAACAAATCGCCAAAACCGAGGGTGATGAACCGACCCTATATAAACGAGGGTGTTGAACCGACCGACTGAACCAAGGGTGATGAACCGATTTTCTAAACCAAGGGTGCTGAACAAATCGCCAAAACCGAGGGTGATGAACCGACCCTATATAAACAAGGGTGTTGAACCGACCGACTGAACCAAGGGTGATGAACCGGTCGTCTAAACCAAGAGTGCTGAACAAATCGCCAAAACCGAGGGTGATGAACCGACCCTATATAAACAAGGGTGTTGAACCGACCGACTGAACCAAGGGTGATGAACCGGTCGTCTAAACCAAGAGTGCTGAACAAATCGCCAAAACCGAGGGTGATGAACCGACCCTATATAAACAAGGGTGTTGAACCGACCGACTGAACCAAGGGTGATGAACCGGTCGTCTAAACCAAGAGTGCTGAACAAATCGCCAAAACCGAGGGTGATGAACCGACCCTATATAAACAAGGTGCTGATTCACTGCTCTCTTGTATGTGTGTGTTGTGTGTGTGTGTGTGTGTGTGTGTGAGAGAGAGAGAGAGAGAGAGAGAGAGAGAGAGAGAGAGAGAGAGAGAGAGAGAGAGAGAGAGAGAGAGAGAGAGAGACAGGAACGCAATCACTTGAGCTTGAATGCGCGCACGGTTGAGTATCTCTTTATACTACTATTATTTTTCTACGACCTCTTGCCGATGTAGTTATCGTGAAGCACAGCGGGTTAGCGATTTCCTGTCCGTAGCGTAGCGGTTCTACGGTTTATCATCCTCGCCCTTTGACTTCACGCTATATTTTTCCCAAAATAATATATGCATGGCGGGTAATTGTCTCATGCGCACTTATTGATATGATTTAATATTTCTCACTCACGTGTCTGTGAGTA
>BOPN01000622.1:101290-106290 GCA_017312705.2 Penaeus japonicus
GACAGATATATATATATATATATATATATATATATATATATATGTGTGTGTGTGTGTGTGTGTGTGTGTGTGTGTGTGTGTGTGTGTGTGTGTGTGTGTGTGTAACTTTTATCCTTCTTTCCTTCGCAAATAGTTATCCTAGGCGTAAATAGCAATCGTTAGAAATCTGCCATTCCAGGCGAGATATTTTGTCGCGTCGCAATCCCTGCTTTTTCTCCCCCGCCGCGCAGTGAGCCGTCTTCGAGAAATATTTGGTCTGAGCAAGAACAAAGAATTCCTGCAGTGCGTGAGTGTCGCAGCGTGAAGTCTGGCGAAGTGAGTGATGTCTCGGTAAAAAGATGTCACCTTGATCAGGACCTTGTGCTGTCTACCTCCTTCCCCTCCTTCTCCTTCTCCCAAAGTTCCCTTCCCTCCTTTTATCTTTTATTCGCCCCCTCCGCCTCCCCCCCCAACTCATTTACTTGCCTGTCACTCCACACGCATTCAAAGCTGCGTGATTTCGTTAGAGCTGACATCACGAGAAAAAAAAAATCACAACAACATAATCGCCGTTCCTCATACCCTAACTTGCAGTACTTCGGATCTGCTTGCGTCATCACCGCAGCCCGACATCATTGTTGTAGACTCAAGCACACAATGATGATAATGACGATGACGATGACTGGGTTTTTGGAAGCACTGGTGTTAGAGGCAAGCGTTTTTCTAGCATCGTTGGGGTTTAGAGTTAGGCGAACGCTGCGTGTCTCTCTACTTCGGATACACCTGGAGTGGATTCGGTGGCATGGACTGAGTGGAGCGGAACGCCGTGTCGCCGCCGCTGCTGGACTGCCTCTCTCGGGTGGAATGGAATGCAACTTAATGGACGTTTTATAACTTAATGAGAAAGCCGAAGACGAGGCGGGAGAGGGCGTAATAGATAGTTTCACTCGCGCGACTCGCTCTTAAAGAGAAGAAGAAAAAAAAGGGAAAGAAAAAGAGGATGAAGAATACGAAAAAGACATTCCTTATCCGAGTGTGAATTGATTCTTGGAGATTCTCACCGAGATTAATATGTCAGGGATAAGGAGGGAGCAGGAGGAACTACTACATCGGCTCAGGGTCTCCTTGCCTGCTAGTGGGACTCAAGGATTATAAACACGAAACACAACAACGTAATTCGAGCCAAAACAAAGGCAAATAATTCTGCTCTGAGGAATGACTCGAGTTGTAATGGATTGCCGCCTGTGTCCTTGATAACGTTACGCGAGTGGCCTTGTTACTTTTATATACGGGAGTAGATGAATATTTTTATTTCACTGCACGAATGACCTTGTTAAGTTACGAGCGGCAGTAGTTATCCTTGGTGCCGCTTTATCGTTTCCAAAGTCACAGTCCTTGGTAGTTGAGTACCTTTTCTGGAAATTTAGGGTGCGAACAGGAGGGTCTGTGGTCTATCAAGCGTATACACGGACTTCAGTGTATAAGGTAAAACGCGGAATGGTGTGGCATTCATTCTATGTAATTTTGAACGTTGCATACACTTGCAATTGTCCACGAAAAAGAAAATATAAACACAAAATAAAATGAAAATGTAAAATTGACAAATAGATTCACCGGGTGCGATGAATAATAGCTAGTGACAAATCCTGGGTTGTGTACACGTGCTTTGGATCGCAGATGAAGCGGCGACGTTGCTCTGAGGTGGGAAACAGTGCCTTCCTCCTCCCCCTCCCCCTCCCCCTCCCGTCCCACTGGATGACGCACGTTTGGGTGAATCAGCCTTGGCCTCCACATTAAGGGTCGACGGCAATGGCCTTGTGCATACGAGAAGCCGCGGTAAAAACTTGATGAATTCTCAATCCCCATTAACTCTCCTCCCCCTCCTCCCTCTCTCCCCCGCAACCCCCGCCCCTCCCTCTCTTTCCCTCGGAGATAATGGGGTGGTTGCTACCTTACTGGGACCGTGCGTCATGCTGGGGGAATGGAGGGGAAAGAGTCAAAGGCTCGCTTGCTTCGACGTGATTGCTGTGGGGGATGGTGGGAGAGAGGGGGGGGTGCATTGGAAGTGCCCCCTCACCCCCTCCCCTCCCCTCCTCTTTGCTTCTCCTTTTTCTTCTCCTCGTCCTCTTCCTCCTCTTGCTCCCCCCTCTCCTTCTCCGTATCCCTTTTCTTCTTATTTTCCTCCTCCTCTTCATCCTCCTCCTCCTCCTCACATCCCGTCCTCCTCTCCCTCCCTCTTCCCCTTCCCCTTCCCCCTCCCGTCCTCCTCCCTCTTCCCCTCCCCCTCCTCCTCCCGTCCACCTTCCCCTCCATCTCCCGGTTGCGGAGATTTCTTGGCCGGGATTTAAGCTGCTGTTATGACGTCGTTTTTAAAGCTCCAGCACTTAGCACAACGCCAGAATGTTTGGAATAATGGCGCGCAGAAATGACAAAGCCTGAGATTTGTTTGTGAATAATATTTGAAATTTGGGAATATATATATATATATATATATATATATATATATATATATATATATATATATTTATATATATGTGTGTGTGTGTGTGTGTGTGTGTGTGTGTGTGTATATATATATATATATATATATATATATATATATATATATATATATATATATATATATATATATATATATTGAGTGCTTCCACAGTCACCTATTCAGAGTTTGGCTTCTCACGCACACCCTCACGCACTACAGGAGCAGATACACTCCTGTGCGAAAAAAAATATTACCACGAAACGCATTTTCTCAAGGATTTTGTGACTTTTTGACAATCTTTGTACATATATAATTACACACTACCATGTACTCCCAAAGTCACATGTATCAATCTGGGTAAATCCTCCAGGATCCGCCATGGTTCGCGGCATTACAGTGGAGCTGCTGAATTACACGGAATTAGTCTGGCCTTGGACACCCTCCCCCACCCTGTCCCACCCCCTCCCCCAACCTTGAACACAGGCACTGAACATAGGTAACACAAGGCTTTATTAATGCGCGGGAGGGGTGGGGGGCTGGGGGGTTAAGGGGAAGGAAAATTATTGGGAGAGAGAGAGACGAAAAGGGAAGTGAAGTGATTTTCTGGTGTCGTCTATATAGGCTTTATATGCATGTAAAATGTCTTTGTTTACTTTTTTAAAAGATATGTTATGCTTCGACTATTTATATAGCCATATTCTTTTATATGTTCGATCACATTTCCAACGACTGTTAATCATAAAAAACATCGCCACTAATCGGTCCTCATTTGACCGAAAAGACCTTTTAAAGCTGACACACCCGTAGATGCCAAGACACTTAGGAAAGACCCCAAACCGCGTGTCTGTTTCCACGCACCTGTAGCCTGCTTTTAGTCGCCGAGACACCGAAGCCTCCCAAGACACGAACGCGAAGGGATGTGTCACCTTGGAGAGCCAGCCAGCGGTACGGTCGACGCTCTGCCGGCCGTACCTGGCAAATGCTACTCCGTCTTCGTGTTGTCTTCTTTGCTGGTGTGGAGGCCTTGTTTCGATTCTTTTCCTTTTCAATTTGGTTTTGAGATTTATTCAGTCTGGATTTGTTGAACTGCATCATGACGGGGCATCTCATTCCTAGAGCGTGATTCTCTAAAGCGGTACTATTTATCTTTTCTTATTGCTTTTTATTCTCTCACAAGCTCTACCTACGTGATAACTTTACTACTGTGCTGATCCGATTGGAAACTCTTCCTCGTTACTTTGTTGATTGGTAATTGTATTTCCATTTTTTAATACACTACGTAGAAGAGATTCACATGGAAAAGGATGCGATGAATTCATCGATATATTACCAGCTAGTTTTTGGAAACAGGGTCATAGGTCAACGAGACACGGAAGCTCCAAATGAATAATGCCAAGACTTCCAAGAAGTGCTTGTAACAAGCAGACTGGCAAAGACGCCGTGACAGAAGAGCACAGACTGACACAGACACTCACTGTCACGACGGAGGAAGCGGGTGGCGTCCGGGTCTGAGAGCAGCTCGTGTGACGCTGACTGTATTATCTATGGGAAAAGCGTAAATACAGGAAATGTCTGAGGTGAAGTGACTACGGTGGGAGCAACTGATTCATCTTTGCCAAGAAACTGAGAAGGAAAGATTACCATGAAACAAGGAATGATTTCATATCAAAATGTCCCTTTCAAATAATTTTAGACATCGATAGAAGATTTTTTATATATATAAAGAGCCACATTATAACGAGTGCGGTTACCACGGCATACTAACTCCACTACCACAAACGCAAAACAACCAAGAAAAACTGCAGCAACAAAACAGTGTCAGGCACCCCCGGTAACGTCACTGCAGTTGTTCTCCTCAGTCCTGTGTCGCTGAAACCCCGTCAGCACGACCTCAGCCAGAACGCAGGTCAGCAAAATCTCATAGCAAGAACCCAGGTCAGCAAGAGCTCCAGCAGAATGACCTGTAGCTGCAGGAGAGGATGGGCGCCGGGCAGAGTGTGGGGAACTGGGTGAGTGGAGCGTCGCCGTAGCGGGTTGGCGAGATGAACCACTTCCTTCCTGCTGCAGAGCTTCCTATTTCCTCCTCTTCCTAGCGCTTTATTATGATGCTCTGAAGGGAAGGAAGACGGACGGCCTCAGGAGGTTGTCCCGGCGAGCCAGCACCGTCTTGGCTTCCGTACTCTGGCTCCCTCTAGGAAAAGTGTGGCTGTGACGTCACCGGCGCAGGAGGAAAGCTGTAATGACCTCGGGTCTGGCTGGAAGAAGTGAGGCTTGTTCCGAAGGCCTTGCTATTTCCCTGGGTTTTATAGTAGGTCTATTTTCACGCGCGGAGGATGGCTGTAGTCGTCGCTGTTACTCTGTCTCTTTGAGATTATATCACATCGTCATCTCATGGAGTTTTGATTCGATAGTGAAGCGACAATATTGAAGTGAAGGAAGACGTGACACATGGAAGGAATGAGATCGGAGAGACGTGATACTGCGAGACACACAGTCAGAGGGAGAGAGGGAGAGAAAGAAAGAAAAAGAGAGAGAGAGA
>BOPN01000622.1:111290-113790 GCA_017312705.2 Penaeus japonicus
CTGAATTACAATGCGTTATTGCCTGCATTTTTTTCCTTCTTCTAAATACGACACCATAACTAGGAATAAAAAATGCCTCCCCTCTCTTTCCGCGCACACAGACAAGTAACAAAGGAATCTTTCGTATAAAAGGGTACCAGTATACTCCATTCTTAAATTCCGTTTTGTCGTCATCATTTCGAAGGATTTAACATACGCGGGCATGTGGAACACGTATCATTATAGCGATATACAGCACGAAAGTTCTCTCTCTCTCTCTCTCTCTCTCTCTCTCTCTCTCTCTCTCTCTCTCTCTCTCTCTCTCTCTCTCTCTCTCTCTCTCTCTCTCTCTCTCTCTCTCTCTGTCTCTCTCTCTCTCTCTCTCTCTCTCTCTCTCTCTCTCTCTCTCTCTCTCTCTCTCTCTGTCTCTCTCTCTCTCTCTCTCTCTCTCTCTCTCTCTCTCTCTCTCTCTCTCTCTCTCTCTCTCTCTCTCTCTATATATATATATATATATATATATATATATATATATATATATATATATACATATGTGTGTGTGTGTGTGTGTGTGTGTGTGTGTGTGTGTGTGTGTGTGTGTGTGTGTGTGTGTGTGTGTGTGTGAGAGAGAGAAAAAAAAAAATATATATATATATGTATATTTATATACATATACATACATGTACATATATACATACATACATACATATATATATATATATATATATATATATATATATATATATATATATATATATATATATATATGTGTGTGTGTGTGTGTGTGTGTGTGTGTGTGTGTGTGTGTGTGTGTGTGTGTGTGTGTGTGTGTGTGTGTGTGTGAGTGTGTGTGTTTGTTTGTGTGTGTGTGTGTGCGTGAGAGACATGTAAACGTCAAAGCACATGATCTCATATGAAAAGCGAGATCTCTTAACATCGCCTGTCACTTCCTTTCTGTGTAGTGCTAGTGAACATGATGTATCCTTCAAGTTAGAGAACTTTAGATTTTATCTGTATCGATACACGATTCCTTTTGCTCGATTAAAAGTAATGATTATCCGTGTTTTATAATACAAGTTACACGAGTAAGGGTGTAACGTCAAACTGGTAACACCGTTTGGGATCCTCAACCGGCGGCCATGTTTGTTACCAGCACTGAGGTACCGGGCATTTCCGGTAATGTTAATTGTGCTTTGTTTTAGAAAAAAAAAGAATTTTGATTTAGCATGCAGTGGTGCCGTCTGGTGGGGTGTCACGCAGCACTAACTTCGCTGTGGTCGACTGCAGTGGAGGGTTTGGTCGGGGGGAGGGGGGGGGGGGGGGGGAGGGGGGAGGGAGAAGGAAAGAGAGGTTGGTATCCTGCTTTTAGTAATATTTAAAAAAATATGACAATATATATCCTCGTATTTCTCAAAGTCCTCCGTACATCCCTGCCTCTCCCGTCTGGCGTTAGGACTATCAATCATTTCGAGCGAGTTTCCTGAAAAAGTGGCGCCATCGCTCGGGGAAAGAACAGAGCGGGGAGATGCTGGCGGTGGCGGCGATGGCTTGCTGGCTGGCGTCGGGTTAGCGGCGCTGGCAGGGCGGGGCGCAACAGTCTCTACCAGTCCGTGACGCCACCAAGGCCAGGTCCGCCCCCGCCACCGCTACCATGGGACGACCCGCCGCTACCACGACTATGTGACGACCCCCTAAAGAAAGACTGCCATGGAATAACCTGAAATAGATACTGACATTTGAGGATCCAAAATGATCAGTACTGAATCATGACAGTCTAGCCGACGACGAGAAAGGGAATTCTCTGCTTCCAGTTGGTGACTTCTCTTCAACACACACACACACACACACACACACACACACACACACACACACACACACACACACACACACACACACACACACACACACACACACAGATAAATAAATATATATATATATATATATATATATATATATATATATATATATATATATATATATATATATATATATATGTGTGTGTGTGTGTGTGTGTGTGTGTGTGTGTGTATGCATATATATATACATATATATATATATATATATATATATATATATATATATATTGATATATATATATATATATATATATATATATATATTTATATATATATGTATATATATATATTATATATATGCATATATATTTATGAATAAATAAATAGATAAATAAGAATATATATATATATATATAAATTAATAAATATATATATATATATATATGTATATAAATATATGTATACATATATATGTATATATATATATATATATATATATATATATATATATATATATATATGTATATGTATATATATATGTATACATATATAAGATCTGACCCTTTATATAGGGTTTTATATAACTGTAAAAGAGCGTGGCTAAAGAACATCAAAGTGTGAAGGCATCCGGCGGTGATGAACACGTGAGGAGGACACATCTAAGGTTGCATTTTTCTTCTTTTCTATAATTAAGATATCAATCCTACTTTGATTATTCCCCTTTATCA
>BOPN01000622.1:118790-121290 GCA_017312705.2 Penaeus japonicus
CCATTAGGTAATCTATATGGCCTTATATCCATACGAATTGCGTGAGGCGTTGAATGTCACCAATACACCAATCTGCAAAAAAAGGAAAAAAGAAATAGAAGTCTGACGTAACCTATGTTATAACGAATAAGCGGAACATGGGAAATCGTCATCAGCATCTTGGGTTGTGTTAAAGCGGAAATTCCCTTGTACATGCGTGCCTGCTGCTGCATAAGCCGCCCACCTGCTGTTCTACTGCTGTACCCCCCCCCCCTCCCCCTGTACTACTCCCCCTACTGAACTTGACTTTTGGGCTTGAATTTAGGCATATCTTTTTGTTTTGTTTGTATATGCTGGGCGTGTTAATAACTGTCAGTAATTATTCCCATTGTGCAGCAAAATGTGAATGATAGAATAAAGTAATAGAAGCCATTGTTTTCATTTTAATGTGTTTCCATGAACCACGTGAATATACATGTGCGTATATGTGCATATGTGGATGTAGGTATGTGTGTGTGTGTGTGCGTGTGCGTGTGTGTGCGTGCGCTAAATGCGAATTCACCTAGACGTGCTGCGTGTGTGCGTGTACATACCCACTGTAAACGTAAAAAAATATATATATATATATATATATATATATATATATATATATATATATATATATATATGTATTTATGTATATATATATATATGTATATATATATATATATATATATATATATATATATATATATAATATATATATATATATGTATGTATGTATATATATTTATATATATATATATATATATATATATATATATATATATATATATATATATATATTAAATAATATATACATGTCTTGTCTTCCACCGCTTGCTAGTTTATATATTGTCAATTGAATTACATAAATTATGTAAAGGTTAATAGGGATGCCAATACTAGATACCTGATGTTTCCTTTGACTGTATGTTATTTTCTTAATAGGAACCGGGACAACTAGATTCATTACTCTGCCAAGATCATGCGGTTTAACCCCCATCTTGAAAAACGGGGAGAAAACACCTTGTTTCTTTCCCCAAGTCAATAAGGTGTTCCGTCTCCTCCCCTTTCTCTCCTCCCCTCCCATCACGAAAACTCTTTTTCTTATTATAATTTTTCTTCTCTCTCTTTTTTTTTTCTTCTTCCTCCTCCTTATCCCCCTCCACCTTCTCCTTTTCCTCTCCCTCCTCCTCCTTTTCCTACTCTTCCTCATTTTTCTGCTCTTTCCCGTCGTCCTTTTCTTCCTCTCTCTTCTCCTCTTCCTCTTTCCTCTTCTTTCTCTTCCTCCTACTCCTTCACTTCCTCCTCCTCCACCTCCTCCTCCCCCTTCCCCTTCCCCCCATCCCCCTATCCCTCCAGCTCTCGATAGAACCGCGTATTATTGTAGGGTCGGCCCACGGGGGATAAAACATGTGGCCGCGTTCATTTCCTGAGCTACGCGAAAGAGGGAGGAAAGAGAGTAGGGGGGGGGGGGAAGGTCCATAGGGGGAGAGAAGAAGGGTAGGGGTAAGGGATAGGGTGTGCTGGGGGGTGGGGGGTGGGGGGGTAGGAGAACAGAAACACACCTGCCGAGGATGTGAGACTTTCGGTAATCGTTGCACGGGAGCGCACGTTAAACTTCGAGGTCTGAAAGGGTCAAAAGCAATAGCACGAATACAAACACAGCAACAGATAGAATGAAGAGAGGAAATACCTAATCTCTAACTCCTTTTATTTGCTTATTGCAGCTATGCTTCATTATAGGAATATGCCATGCAATAATGTTTCATGATGGTATTAAATCGAGAAGATAGATTTACGCTTTACAGAAGGACAGTTGGGACAAATCAAGTGGTAAGGAATTACGTGCTGGAAACACTATCTCATCGGGCGTGAGTCAGAGTATTGGGTATAATGGCCAAATGAATAAGAGACGAATAACATAATTCAGGCGATGGAGAGGGGGAGATGAGCTGGTGATGATGAAGCGAAATGATAAAATAGTTAATGGATGATATGTTGAAAGTTGAAAGAGAGGGAATATTTCAGAAGCAAGAAAGAAATGGGAATGGGATGAAGACACGTCAATCCGGGATATTCTTGATTTGATTTTGTTTGTTTTTCTAGTGTATGGGGAGGGTAAAAGATAAGGATGGAAGAGGGTGACAATCAAACGATAACGCTGTTGATGAGGGAAGATTAGGGTTAGCTTAGGGAGATTAGGAAGCGATTGGTAGCGACGAGGGATCAGAAGTAAAAAGGAAAAGGGAAATGATTGGAAAGAAAAGAAAGAAGGCTGTCTTTTTTGACGCTGGTCAGTGAAAACGAGAATGAATTAAACTTATTCACTCTTTCCCACTCAGAGAAAAGCGAGAACAGACAAAACACGTCGGCGAGTCACATGCGCGGATGCTCGGAAGTGACAGCGACAGTGAACAGTGACAGAGCAAGTTATATATCGAGCGTGTAAGTGTGTCTCTAGAACGAGTCAGAGCTCCACCGTGCGTTAAGTGTGACT
>BOPN01000622.1:128790-168790 GCA_017312705.2 Penaeus japonicus
TGTCCAAGGAAACAATGGACACGGAAAAAAGATACATAAAGCAAAAGAAAGCACACACAGAGATGAAAAGAAGATGACAGACCGAAGTAAAAAAAAAAAAAATAATAATAATAGAATAAAAAAATGCAGTCAAGAATATTTCGTAACGTCAGTTTTATTTAAGTAATGCATTTTCACCATTTATTTTCATTGTCTAGAAGAGCTTAGGCGAGAGTGATACTAATAACATCATTTCGTCAGAGATTACGAGCCTAAATACTCATCATTTACCTCGGCGGAAGTTGCAACAGTTTATAATCGACTCGGCGCGGCGAACGTGGGCTGATAAACGATGCTTATGGGGCTCACGAAAGACAAGAAGGTTAGAAGAAAGAGGTATTGCACAAAAGGCCTCCTGTAGTCATGCAACTTTCTCGAAACTATCTCCCGAAGAGGCTGAGGAAGCGAGGCAGCGAGAGATCGAGGCGGACTGGGCCGAGGGGCGGGCTCTCTCGCTTCGAGGGTTGCTTTTCTGTTGTTTTGTTGTAGTATCTCTCTTTCTTTCTCTCTCTCTCTCTCTCTCTCTCTCTCTCTCTCTCTCCCTCTCTCTCTCTCTCTCTCTCTCTCTCTCTTATATATATATATATATATATATATATATATATATATATATATATATATATATATATATATATATATATGTGTGTGTGTGTGTGTGTGTGTGTGTGTGTGTGTGTGTGTATGTATATGTATATGTATAAATATGTATATGTATGTATATATATATATATGCATATATATATATATATATATATATATATATATATATATATACATATATACATATATATATTTACACACACACACACACATATAGATGGTATTATATACATTAATTATCATTATTATTATTATTATTATTATTATATTATTATTATTATTATATATATATATATATATTATATGTGTGTGTGTGTGTGTGTGTGTGTGTGTGTGTGTGTGTGTGTGTGTGTGTGTATGTATGTATATATATCCTCTCTCTCTCAAGCCGCACGTCATTTAGAAAGGTATGGGGTGAAAGGTATTAGAGGAGGGGCCCGTACCGACGGGGGGAGGAGGGGAGGAGGGGAGAGGGGTATAGCAAACCATGAGCAATATGAATGAAAATGGTACTTAAAGAGGGGAAGGGGGAGGGGGGTCAGGAAGATGAGAGGGGGGGAAGGGGGTCGATAATGAGATGTTGGGGGAGCGAGTGTGACCGAGCAGGAAGCTATATGTAATTACAATAAGATCGTTTCCTCTTTCGAAAGATGCTGGCGGTGAAAGGTGTTTCGTCTTTTTTTTATTATTATTTTTGCAAGTGGTTTACGGGTTCGCGAATTATTTTTCTTCTGTTTAAATTGTTTTTCTTTTTTCTTTTTTTTTGGTATTTGTAGATGCTCTGTCGTGTTCGTTTTCGTTTATCTTTTCTTTAAGATTGATTAAGGGGTACTAGTATCCGCGCGCTATTTTCGGCGACAAAGAAATGTTTTAAAATATTCTGTGTGTATTTCTCGCCCCCCCCCCCCCTCTCTCTCTCTCTCTCTCTCTCTCTCTATATATATATATATATATATATATATATATAAATATGTGTGTGTGTGTGTGTGTGTGTGTGTGTGTGTGTGTGTGTGTGTGTGTGTGTGTGTGTGTGATATTATACTTGCATAGCCTGTATTCACTATTTTGATACATCCTTATAAGAAAGTGCATTTGATATATCAATAAATATGATTTCGAACAAATGCCATAGATATGAAGGAAAGATCAAGTCCTTTGTGGCGTCCTTCAAAAAGCTCCTATCCGTCAGTAGTAGGAGTCTGACATCCCTAGCTATACCCTCTGCCTCCCTCCCCATCCTCCTCTTCCTCCCCCTACCTACTCCCTGCCTACCTACCCCTGGGCACGCAAACCTACTTCTGGTCCCATTCACAAAATCCGGAGCTTACTACGATATGCCGCGGGTCTTTTACTCTCATCTTAGCACCAGGGAGAATCGCCTCTACGGAAGGGGTGCGTAAGGGATGGGTCACCCTCCGCGGATGCGCTGAAGGGTAACTCAACCTTTTCGTATTATTTTTAGTGTAGTTCAAGTGGTTGGTGTATTCTTCATCTTCTTTGCCGAAGCTCGAGACTGATGAATGAAAGAGTACTCTTCTTCTTTCAAAAAGCTACTGTTTAACGAAAAAAAGTGGTTTGCGATCGACATGTGCTTCGTATGGCTTCATTTGCTTTGTTCCAGAATACTTGTTCATAAATTTCCGATGAAACAGCTCCCTCCCCCCATCCTGCCGGGATCACTTGTCTTACATTAGGGAACAAGTTGGTAGCAGCTGAGGATAAAGTAAAATAACCCGTAGAACACCCCACTATAGGGATCAATGTCCTCCTCTTCCGGTGGTGTCCACAGTGCCCAGCTGATGCCCGCAAGAATCGAGGGAAAATGGTACTTGCGAGTGGGACGCCGAAGAACTAAATTGCCGCGCTCCGGTGAGTCAGCAAGGTTGAATGGTGGGTATTAAGTTTTCATCTCATAATTGTATTTTTCTCTGTCGTTCATTACCATGTAAATCCACCGTCAGATGGAGGTGTGGTTCGGACAGGAACATATACTCACAGGCGCACGTAGAATAACTAAAGAAGTGCACAATGAACATGAGCATTTGATAGAGACTTTCCATCCTTTCCGTCGCTCCGAGCGGCGAGGGTCGGCGGGTGAGCGAAGCGCTGTGGGACGCCGCGCTGGGACCCGGTAGTGAGGCTATTCATTCACAAAATCCCCACTGCAGCGTGGCCACCCATCCCCGCCCGCTCGCTCCCTCGGCCTCGCTCCCGGGCTCGATCGAGTCTGTCGCCACGATCTTGTTTGTAACTGGATCAAAAACGCTGACCTTATTCGGCGAACGTAACTCACCTGGATGCTTTGTGCTCAATTAGAGCTCTTTCTGACTCAGACAACGCCAGAGCGCCCACTACCCCACCCCGACCCAAGCCGGCTCCACCCCCTATCCCTCTCGGCTCCTCCCCCACCCCCTTTCCCCTTCCTTCTCACTCACAACTTCCGATCACGGATCTCGTTACTCATTCTACTCTCCCTGACCTCCCGAATGAACGAGTCACTTGGAGAAACTGGGTGTGATTAGGAGGTGCAGGAAGATATCAGATGAAGGGAGAGGAAGAAAGAAGTGGATAAGAGAGAGAGAGAGAGAGAGAGAGAGAGAGAGAGAGAGAGAGAGAGAGAGAGAGTCAAATTAGCAAGAAAAACTTACGACCGCAAATCATTATAAAGAATATCAATAAACCATTAAATTACATGAACATAAAAATTAAACACAATAACATACAGACTCAGAAAAAATAATGAATAAACATATGGAAACAGGAGGAGAAAGAGAGAAGATACAAAGAAAGAGATAATGCAAGGAAAAAAAACGCGGCTGTTCCTCCCATCTTCCTCCGCCCCACTGAGCAAACCCGCCAAAACCGGCCATTCACAAAACCAAGACAAGCGGGAGATGGTCTGCTGCTACTCCTGGTCACGCGTTGAGGGGGAGGGGAGGAGAGGAGGAGGGGGGAGGGGTCGGAGGAAGAAGAGGAGGAAGGGGAGGGGTTGGAGAAAGAAGAGGAAGCGGAGGAGGAGGATAGGAAGAAGAGGTAGGGGATTAGGAGGAAGAAGAAGGATAGGAAGAAAGGGAGAAGAAAGACAGGAGATAGAAGATTAGGAAGGGAAGGATAGGAAGATGAAGTAGAAGATTATGAAGAGGAGAAGGGAGACAGGAAAAAAAGTAGGAAGAGAGGAGGATAGGAAGAAAATATCGAGGCGGGAGGATAGAAGGAAAATAAAGAGGGAAAGGAAGAGGGTTGAGAACAGTAGGAGGGAAGGGAGGGGTGGAGGAGAGGAAGAGGGGGAGAAGAGGAAGGAAGGAGGAAGAGGAAGAGGTGGAGAATGAGGAAGAGGGAAGAGAGCGAGGGAGGGAAAGGGTCGACGAGGAGATAAGGAGTGAAGGAGGAGGAGGAGGTAAGGATGATAATAACAATCGTAATAAAATAATGACGATAATGAAAGTAATAAAGATGATAATAAAAAGGAATGATAATGGACTTGATGATGATAATAAAAATATTAATGATAACGATAATGATATTATTATTATTATTATTATTATTATTATTATTATTATTATTATCATCGTTATTATCATTTTTATTATTATCGTGATTATCATTATTATTATTATAGTAATAATAGTAATTTATTGTAGTAGTACCAACAATGAAAATAATAAATGGCATGATGATAATGATAGTCTTAATTGTAAATCACAGATAATGATGATGATGATGATGATGATGATGATGATGATAATGATGATAAAGATGATGATAACGAAGATGATGATGAGTTCAGCAAGAGATAGATAGATAGAGAGAGAGAGAGAGAGGGAGAGAGGGAGAGAGAGAGAGAGAGAGAGAGAGAGAGAGAGAGAGAGAGAGAGAGAGAGAGAGAAAGACAGAGTCAGAGAGAATGAGAGAGAGAGAGAGAGTCAGAGAGATTGATAGAGAGAGAGAAAGAGAGAGAGAGAAAAAGATAAGGTGTCAGAGAGAGAGAGAGATGCAGAATCAGAGAGAGAGAGGGAGAGAGAGAGAGAGAGAGAGAGAGAGAGAGAGAGAGAGAGAGAGAGAGAGAGAATTAGAAGCAACTCGATGAAGTAGCCTTGCCCAGTAGAAACCACAAAAAGAGTCGATGAGATTTACACCACTGGCATCATCGTGCCATGGTGCCATAGACGGCCTGGGGTGCAAGTTGTCATGGCGATGGCGAGGATAATTGCCATGCTCATGGTGGTTTATATTTGGATAATGGTGATCAGGGTGTCAAGGATGAAGGGACAGGATTGTGTTGGCTGTAAATTCGTTGCCAATACCAGCTGGTCAGAGCACGTGGCCGTGTCCAGTAATCACACGGGTAAACAAACCCATGAGAACCGGGCCATTGAAGGGCGACCTCTCCCTCGCTTCTGCTTATCCCGTGTCTTGCTCCATCCTCCTTGCTCTTTCTCTCTCTCTCTCTCTCTCTCTCTCTCTCTCTCTCTCTCTCTCTCTCTCTCTCTCTCTCTCTCTCTCTCTCTCTCTCTCTCTCTCTCTCTCTCTCTCTCTCTCCTCTCTCTCTCTCTCTCTCTCTCTCTCTCTCTCTCTCTCTCTCTCTCTCTCTCTCTCTCTCTCTCTCTCTCTCTCTCTCTCTCTCTCCATGTGTCCATGATCTTTCTCTTCTTCTTCTCTCTCTCTTTTTCTCTTTCTCTTCATATTCATCACGTTCTCTCTTTGTGTACCCGAAGCTTTACTCATCATATTCTTCTGTCCATCTCTTCTATTGATGCAAATTGTTTTTTTTCTCGTTCCTCATTTCTCACCTTCTTATCTTGTTAGTCACTTCCTCTGCTGCCTCATTCCCATGGTTCGTTCATGAGTTCATGGGTTCTCTTGGCATACTCGCGATTATTGTTCTCTCTCTCTCCTTTTTTCATCCACGCTAATTCTTTGTTTCTCTTCAATTCTCTTTTCTCCTCTCCTCCCACCCTCCGTCTCTCTCTCTCTATCATTCTCTCTCTCTCTCTCTCTCTCTCTCTCTCTCTCTCTCTCTCTCTCTCTCTCTCTGTGTGTGTGTGTGTGTGTGTCTCCCTCTCCCTCTCCTTTTCTCTCTCCCTCATCCGTTATTTCTGTCATTTACCAGTCTTCCTTCTCTCTCCCCTTTACCCTTCACGCCTCACTTTTCCTGCCCTGTCATCCAATTTCCTCTTATTTCTTCAACGTTTTTATATGCTTTATTGTATTATTTCTGGTTCTATTTTTCCTATTTTTTCCATAGTGCGGTTCGTCTCTCTCTCTCTCTCTCTCTCTCTCTCTCTCTCTCTCTCTCTCTCTCTCTCTCTCTCTCTCTCTCTCTCTCTCTCTCTCTCTCTATCTATCTATCTCTCTCTCTCTCTCTCTCGTTCTCTCTCGCTCTCTTTAAGATTTTCTTTATTTTCTTTTCTCTAATGCTTTCCTTTTATCATCAAGAGAATTAAAAGTGCGGGTCGAAGCAATGCAGCAAAGTTTGAGGCCTGTTTTAGAATCTGGTTGAGATGTTGACTTTGCTGTTGATCGCGAGTGTGATACTGTGTATTACGGCATCAGCGTTCGCGTCTACGGTGACTCACGGCGAGACGGGTACAAGGAGAGGTAGTCGAAAGAATCTGTCTTTTTTCCTTTTTTTCCTTTGCAAATCTTCGTTTTTTTCCGTGGATAATGCTTGAAAACCGCGGAGTGGAAGAGCCTTTGAGATCGAGTGCTTGGAACGGCCGGAATCGGAGAGTATAATTTGAGATCATTAATATCTTAGGATAAACCCGTCAACTTCCGCTCCGTCGACGAGGGCGGGGCATCAGCCAATACGATCGGGCCGAACTCTTTTTCTTCCTTTCACGATGTAACTTCCGAGGATTTGGTCTCAGAGTGAAGTAAATAAGGTAACAAAAGCAGAAAATAAAAGTATATAATACTGATGAATTTGAATATATTTGTATATATATATTTTTTTTAAGTAGTAGCGGATCGCGAATCGAGATCGCCATCTCTCTCATATTTTTTCTCGCATCGATGTGTTTTCAACACTACCTGGGAAAAAAATATTTATGTGGCTACAGTTGGTATATGATCTGTAAGTGTAAAAGAAGAGTGGCATTTTCATCACTTTCTTCTATTTTTAGTTTTATCACTTCCCAACTTGTGGCAAACTATAAGTTGAGTGTGATATATGAAGTACATGTGACCTCCGACACCTAAGAGTTGCCATGCGCTGATATTCCCTCGACATGAAGCTCTGTTTTTATAAAAAATTACAATTTCCATTTGTTGTAATGGAGATATTCCTTTCTACAAAGACGGGTTTATCATTCTTTTCAATACATTCGCACGTGTAATATAAATTCTACGTGGAAAGGGGTATTACCAGATCATAAAATTAAGTTCTCCTCCTGCGAGCAGTTGCCAGATAGGTCCGGCGACTTCAACTGGCTCGACGGGTCAACGTGTTTGCCAGATCAGAATGTATACTTGCGGGGTTTTGTCGGCAGTTTCCTTCAGTCCTTAACGTGTATTTGTGATAATTTTAGTTCCTCAAGTGTTGATTTAAGCGAAGACTTATTTTCGGAATAAGAGAAATCTTATATCAAGACCGTGCAGAGTTTTAGAAGAAAAATAAAAGAGTTCCGCCTAAATACGCGTGGCAACAGTTGGCGGGTCAGCTGAGGAGTCTCGGTCGTGTCCCGCGGTTAGTGTATCCTGGGACACGGTCGATAGTGGACGTACGCAGCCGGGACAGATCAACATGGGTCATGCTTTTCCACGATCGTAGTACGGTGCCCGTGCAAAAGATTTTCACATGTGACGTTAACAGTGGACTGCTTGGTGACTGTCATCCGATCAACTGCACATTATCACAGTGGAAGCGATATTCGTGAATGGGATTAATACAAAATACGTGCAAACTTTACATATAAATATTATATCCCCGTTGATTGTGTATCGCCCGTAGCGACTTCAACGCAGGTGCTGTAGGCGCGTGGGTGGACATTAGCTTCACCTTTCTAGTCAAGACCAACCATTTGTTTAGATTTCTATTTATTTATTATAATATGTATGTGGATTTCCTGCCCCCGCCAAACAAGATGGGCATCAAGTCACTGAAGACGCTTACCAAACCCACTAAGTCAGGTAAGGAAACGCCTTTTTTATCTCTGCTATTTTATTGAATTGTGTTTTTTCAGTGTATCTTGAAAAAAAAAACGGAATTGATCTGATCTTTCGTTATTTTGGGATTTATTTTGTTTTTGTTTTTTTGAAACTACTGAATTCGAGATTTGTTTTTACTTTGTGTGGAACAGTCTGAGAATGTTCTTGTGCGACGCAGTGTGTGTTCTTTCAAGAAAATAGATATCTTTTTGGAGATGAAGATGCACGCGGAACGACAGCCTCCCAACCACCTTCTCCTTTTCCCGAAATGATAACGAAAAGAAAAATCAGAGTAGAAGTGCGTAGTTGAAAGATAAATTGCATTATACCATGGAAGCGGCCCTCCCTCAGTCTCCCCTTCCCCTCTGGGACGCTACCTGTAACCTCTGCCCCCTCCCCCCGCTTCCGGCCGTCCCCTGCTCGTTCCCCTCCTCCCTGTCCCTCCTCTACCCCTCGCTCCCTCCTTCACGCCATTCGCTGTCCATCGCTGGTACCCATAAACATCGTCACCTGTCAAGATTAAAGTTGTGGGAAATGACATTTGCCGTCGTTGCACATTCGTTTGGAAATTTTAAAACATCATCATCGTCTTTATGAGGGAAAAATGGACTAAAAGCTCGACTTCCGGCGGGTGGAGCTCCGAAGAGCTAGGCCCCGCCCACTCGGTCTCCCCAACCCGCCGCCGTCCCCAGGGGGCGGAGCTTACCGCCTTTACTCTTTTTCAGGGCTCGGGATATAACCTTTTTATATAAAATTTGACCCTGTGTCCACAAGCGGTGGAAAGGCTTTAGCGAAAGTTGAAAAGAATATTTGGAAAGCACAGATTCAAGCTTCTTTCCCAGTCTTAGTTAGTGAAGCACAAGTGCGCCTTCGAGTTCCGCCAAACCAGAGTTTTTCACTGTCCCGGCCGTGTCTTTCCTTGAATTTCGGTAAAGTCTCCGCCATGTTGATGCTCCAAAACATGCATCTCATGATGTTCGCTTGCCATCTTTAATTTCTTTTTCTCCCACACGGGTTCTTCCGGTGGCTGGTCCGGAGGGGAGGTCATGTTTCACCAGCAGCCTCCCCCCCCCCTTAATCTAGGGTGTCATTCTCCCTTCTCCCCTCCATCCTCACCTCTATGCGAGCCCGTCACATCTTCACATTCTCTTTTAGTGCGAGTTGATGTCTTGTCTCCCGAATGACGTGCTCGATGGATTGAATTGTGTCGCTTTTGGTGATCTACCTTCGGCTTCGCGTCGTTCTCCTTCTCTTATTTTTAGATCTGATTGCTATTCAGATCGAGGGTTGCCTCATGCGATGAATATTCGAATCAGGGAGCGCACGCTTTGCTGGATATAACTCAGGTATACCTCGCCAGTGAGTGAGACGTGTTTGATTTACCGTATATCTGGCACCAGCCGATGGTAATGGGTGTCATCCGGCCGCTGGGGGAGGGAGGGGGAGGGGAGGAAGGGCTTAGTGAAGAGTGTGGAGAGAGTGGGAGGGTGGGGGGAGGGGAGGCGCAGCGCCCGACCACCACGCAAAGTGGCCAAATGGTGGAGGGGGCAGGCAGAGGCCCCGGGGAGGATGCCCCCTGAGGCCTCCGGGCACCATGATATCTATTATCAGTACCGAGGCAGGTTCGGACCGCCGGCTTGGATGGTGTATGGCTTGCGTGTGTCCGTCTTTCTTTACTGTATATTGCTTGCATTTGTCTGCTTTCTTTTACTGTTGTATTGCTGCAGCATAGAGTCTCATGCTTGATAGATGCAGATTGTCAGGGAATGCTGCATAAATGAAAGTTCGAAGCCACCATCCACATTCAGGAATATTTGAAGTATCGACATGCACCTTCTTGTCGAACGCTTTGTCCTTTCTTTGAATCTCCACAGACTTCTATTTCTGCCGCCTGGTTTCTCCTTCGCTGTGAGACTTACCCCTGTCCCATCTTCTCACAAGACTTTCCCTCCCTTCTCACGCGTGGCCTTTCCCTTTCTTCCTCTCTCCCTCTGCCTTTTTTTCTCATTCTCTTCCTCTCCTCTTCCTCTTCTGTTGCCCCAAAGCCATCACTTCCACCTCAGGCAGTCTTCCTTCCACCCTCTCCATCCCTCGCCCCTACGCGTTCTATCGCGCCATAGAGCTCCGCTTCCTTCTTGTGCCCGACAACAAAAGTGGGCTACAATTGTGCGGTCGAGTTTTAAATCTCCTCCTTTTGGGTGTGTAAACTTCCAGAGTCCGGGCATTTTAACTTCTCATTGTGTCGGCGCTTTATCCGTGTTCACTCGATGCGACGCGGATGATTCGGCCATTGTGGGCGGCCATTCTTCGGGTCGCTCGCCCGGCCTTTCGCGCCCATTTCCGACGGCCCCCCTTGGTGCCCCGATTTTTTCCTGGCCCCGCCTCTTGTGGCAGTGTAAGCAGATATTTGTAATTTGTTTATCGTTCTGGACGATTATGCTGTATCAATTTACCCCTGGGACACCTCGCGAGCCGGTGGGGAGGTGGGCGAGGCGTGTCAGCGATCTTGCGGGCGGCTCCATTATTGACGTGGTCCGGGGATGGCTAGTTAATTCCTCTTTATGTAACGCGCGGGTCCAGGTTGGGTTACAGCGTGACTTAAGAAGGAAATCCAGAAAAGATCCCAAGAACAGTGTTACCAATAAGTCCTCGGGATTATCGGCACTGAATTGGCTGCACTGCTATGGTTTGTCTCCACCCCTGACGGAGACGCTGGCGCTTCCACGGAGGACATGAGTTGTTGTCGCGTCGCCGATGCTTTTCCCGGCGGAAAGCTTCCTGCGGCGGCCGAGGGCGCAGAAGCATACCCATAAGTTGGCATCAAAGACGTGGTTGTTGGCAGAGGGCGGTGGCGAGTTGAGCGGGGGTAAGAGGGGGGTCAAGGGGCCAGTTGAATGATAAACTTTTATTATACAGCCACCACCTGTTGACTGGTGTGGTGGGGGTAGGGGAGGGAGGAGGGGAGGGCCGCCTTGATGCCTTGTTAAGGACGAGGATGACCAGCGTTGGTCAGTATGATGGTAGCAGTACTGGGCACAGCGATGGTAATTTTGAAGAGATGGTAGTTCTAGATATTCCTGGTCACATTGGCGGTGGAACCAGTCACCATCGCGGTATTATTAGTCACTATGGTGGCACTGTATCACATCCTCCAGCCCTCCCAGGGTAGTGCAGGATTGATGTTGGGGGAGAGGGGGTCCTACCTAATAAATCGCTCACTAGACCATCATGGAGGCGAGGCCTAACACGGTCCCTAACACTCGCCTCTCTCATGACAATGTGTACCGGTGGCGCTGTCCTCATTGTTCTCATGATGGTGGTTACTCTCGCTTCACTCTCATGCACACTCAATGCCACTTAATCTCGTACTCACTCTTGTGCACTTACTCTCATGCATAAACACTCGGCAGCTCACTCTCTTGTACCCTGTGGCAAATACGTACGTGAAATAAATGCAAAAACTTACACACGGGCACACGGACGCACACGCACACGCACACGCACACACACACGCAAACGCACACATGCACTCTAGACAAACTGCATAACAGAAAGTTAGCACACTATATTAAACACACACACGCGTGGGCGTTCACGCACGAACACACTACATATTTGCACACAAACACACACACGTACACGCGCACGCACATGCACACAAATACACGCGCGTTTCCGGTGGTTCCCGGACCTCCTCGAAAGGGGGGTCGAGCGGTTCATTTTATATGCATGTTTACGCGCAGTGTAGACTCGTAGCGGATGTATCGACACTTGGATCTTGTGCGCGACTTTGGAGCGATTTCTTTGTGGGTCGCAGCTTATTGCTCAGTTAGTACGTCTTTCGTCTAAATAAACGAATATTTGGACAGTCTCATGCAGTGAAACACCCACAGGTCAATCCGTCAACATTCTTGCAATAGAGCGTGCAGGAGAGCATGTGATAGGGACTTATTACGATTAGAGTGTAATATGGAGGTTCCGCCGAACGCGCTGCATCGACCATGATATATCATAACAGGTTATCAACACAAGTCCGTCATCAGGCTAGCAACCCGACACGGCCGTCATTTGGCGTGTAACATGGCGGACCATCAAGTGAACGCAGTCATTCACAAAGACTCAGCATGGTGGTAAATGAGTGAATCAGTCGGGAGGAAGTGGGTGTAAAAACTGCCACAAGCCGCGGGGCAGAGCAGGGGCGGCAGCCATCCCTTCGCCCCAACACCTCTTCTACGTGGACCGCACTTCGCTCTCGTAACACAACACCCGCACTCTGTGACGGGATCGCGTCCCTTGCCCGATCCCTGGGACGCGACGACTTTGACTTCGGCGTCGCACGATCTGCGTGATGTCGCTGAGCGTCACGCCCTAGGGTTGACGACCAGAGCTGGGTCACGGGGCGCGGCGATCACGACGACGACGACGAGGACGACCCATGGAGCGGGAATGGTCGTCGGACGAGGAGCAGTTTAGAGACGTGCCGGCAGAGAAACAAAGAAAGTGTATCGGCGGTAACGGGAGAGTGCGGGGAGGAAGTAGCCAAAAAAGTGGGTTGGATCAGGCGGAGGAGGCGATGCCCAGCGGCCGCCCTGCGTCACCAGCCCCCCCGGCTCCGCCACCACTCCCGGGGACAACAGGTAACTGTTATGTGCTGTTTGCCTTAGTGAGAAATGGAAAAAAGATGTTCTTTGAGGGGTATTCGTATGCATGTGTGTGCTGGCAAAAGTTTTATTACTTACAAATAACCAGTGCTATCGGAAGCCCGTTATGTACGAAGTGATAATGCTGTAATTTGTTATTCTAACGCGGCACCAGGAGCAGCACCGGGGGCGTAGCGGCAACGGCTGGCTGAGGGGGTGGGGGGCTCTATATCGGGTTCAGAGAGGCAGTGACAACGCCCGCGATTACTTCTATATATCATTAAGGACGATTTTATCAATCCGATCGTGGCAAGCGGGCGCGGGCGGCTCGACTCAGCAGGATCCGAAGAATCCCCTACGGCCACTTGTACGCGCGAGGCAAAGTTCCTGTGACCCGCCGCCTGACCCTTGCGTGGGAGCCCCAGCCTGGGGGACCTCCGGAGCCTGAGGGAGTATCCGAGGGAGCGCGGGGGCCGCTGCTCGTCTCCTTGGGTCCCACGGGGAAGGCGAGACTTCCACCAGGATTCAGCGAGCCCAGGGGGGCCCTCCGCGATCAAGCAGGAACCTGGGGGGAAGCGTGGGCGGCGGGACCGGGACAGGGACCCTCGGCAGCATCGGAACGGGCGGGGGAAGATGTTGAATAACACAGGTGAGACCATGGGCAGGATCCGGTACCTGTCAGCAACTGGTACACGCGAGGAGCTTGTGGAAACGTCTGGATACATCCGATGACAAGGCTAGGAGAAGTGGCGTTCGCTGCAGATAAGTCCTGTTTTGTGGATATTTCTTTGTCGTGGTTCCTTCCCCTTCCATTTCTGCTATTTGCAACCTTTGCGTGAACTCTTCTCTTTCTCCTCCAACTTCACTCCTCCATTCTACCTCTTTCTCTTCCCTCCTTCTACCCTTCAAACCCTACCCCAGCCCCACCTCGTTCTCCCCCCTCTTCCTTCCCAACTTCAGCCTCCCTCCCATGCCCTCTGACCCGCGGTGACCCAACCCTTTCCGTGCCACACTGGGAAACGCGCTCGCTCGTCTCTCATCCAGATTGGTGCTTTTCCAGGGGCTCCACTGCAGGTAGCGAGAGGACCGTGGGACGACCCCGGCCCTGGTGCCCCCTTGCTCTCTTGCACCCCCCCCCATACCCCTCGCTCTCCTTGCAACCCCCCATTCCCCCGTCCGTCTCCCCCCCTCTCCCCCTTCCCCTGTCTTCTATCCTCCACTTCCTTCCCTTACGCCCTTCTGCACTGTCTGATACTCCCTATGTTTCATACTAATACTTTGTCATGGTGCGACTGGCATAGATTTACAACATACCGAGGAAATGTCTTGAGTAAGTGAGAGTGAGTGAGTGAGTGAGTGAGTGAGTGAGTGAGTGAGTGAGTGATATTAACTGATAAAGAGTGAGAGAGACAGCGACAGCGAGCGCTAAAGCTAAGGGACGGAATAGGGCATTAGGGGTTTGTCAGAGGTGTTGCTTCATGCTCGGGTTTCCCCACTCAAGCCTGGGGCGAGGAATCTGCCTCTCTTTCCCCACTCCATCACTCCGTGTTGATGTGTCATAAGTGTTGACGATCTTGTACGAAGATGAGTTCGTTGTACGCTGCGGGACGCCAGGGCTTCCTCACCTGTTTATGAGTCATGAGTGTGGTAAAGGGTCGTTACTCACTGGTGAACCATTAAGGGCAAATTCATTCATTCCTTTGTTTAGTTCTCTGCTTCGTTTCATATATAATGATATTTACCGAATAAAACAAGCGATGAGACTCAGATGTCTTCGTACACTTTTAAAAACATCACGCACAGCTCTTGACTTCACATCATGTCAATTATCCCGCAACACTTCATCAATCATCATTTCATCAACCAGAACGACACGGAATATGTCCCTACAGGATATTCCCCAGCTATAGTCTACAAATGATACTCTTCACGGGACTATCACAGGAGGAGCGAGGTACGGTGGCTGCTGAGGAGTCGACCTGTTAATGAGTTAACTGTAGCTCCTCTCTCGGGCGTTCAGCATTCATCAAACGCTCGGACATGTCTGAAAAAAGGTTCCCACAACTGCCATCTGACACGTAAACTCCATCACGGGCCGATTCGGGCAAGAGAGCGAACGAGCGGCGGGAAAAGAAGACCCGGTCAGACCTCCGACTCAATATGTAAACAGGCATTTAAACTTCATCATCACACAGAGCGTAGTGTGTCCGCCGACGATCACTTCGGCTGGGTGAATGTGGTAATTATTCTTTTTATTGACCGAGGAATCGCCAAGCGTGATCGAAATAATCGAGTGCGAAAAAGGGAATGCGTTCGGACCTCCTGCCGGCGGGGCCAGAGGCACGGATGACAAACACGCCTCTGATGGCCAGCTGAGTGTTGGCCTGGGAGGAGGATGGGGTCGGGGAGGGAGGTGGGGTGCTGCCGGCAAGGGGGACGATGCTACTGATGGTGGATGAGGCCGCAGGGATGCTAATGACACTGCAGGTACCACTAGCGGGAGGAAGAAGGGATGCTGTTGAGACAGGATGCGGGGGAGACTCCTGACGGGGAGATACGGTTTCCGAAGGGAGGAAGGGGAGTGGGAAGAGGAGAGGGAAGGGGAGGGGCGGGGCGGGCGGATGGCGATTCTATGGAACAGGAAGACGGCAGTGGTTTCTGACCATACCATATTTTGTCATTCAAACGCAGAAAAGGTAAACACGAGACTTTATCAAGATTCTCGTCTTGTGAGGGAAAAGGGAAGGGGATTGCCAGGTAGACCAAGGGTAACTTACAGAGACGAGCGAGCACACACTTTCACACACACACACACACACACACACACACACACACACACACACACACACACACACACACACACACACACACACACACACACACACACACACACACACACACACACACACACACACACACACACACACACACATACACACGAAGTCAGCGACCTACCTGCGGGTCAACAGTAATAACTCATCATCACCTCTACAGTATATATATATCTCACACCATGTAATTTCTCTTGATATACAGCGCTCGCGGAGTGAAAGCTGGTGGAGGATCATCCTCATGGATGGGGCGAGGGGAAGGGGAGGAAGGGGGGGCAGGAGGAATAGGAGGAAGATGTGAAAGAAGGAAGAAAGGAGTAAGACGAGATGGTAGAAAATGGTGAAATAAGAGAAGAGTTTTACGTAGAAACAGACAAAAAGAGTCAGACAGACAGACAAAGAGAGGCAGAGGTAGAGATAACCAAATAAAAGTAACGGAGAGGTCGAAAGAGGGAAAAATGAAGAGAAACAAATCTGAAAGGGGCCGAAAGAGGGCGGTCGCGAGGGCACGATGAACAAACATTATTGAACACTGAACGAGAGGTCGGCGGCGTTAGACACGTCATCACGTACGTCGAGGAACAGAACCCGTGACCGACTCAATCGTCTTAAGACTCCGATGTTATCGCCGAACACAAGACATTCGAGTGTTTGTCTTGGGGAAGGTGCCTCGACCCCGAGACTTCTTTTAGAGACTCCGTGCTTATCTCGAGACTTGAGCTGCGGTGATTGAGTCTTTTGAAAGCTTAGCCTTAGGCCGGGGACACGAGGTTGATGAGAGCGAATGGCTTTATTTGAATGGCTTCTGCGTTAAAAGTTTGATGTTTTATACGTGCTCAAACTCACATACACACCCTACACACACACACACACACACACACACACACACACACACACACACACACACACACACACACACACACACACACACACACACACACACACACACACAAACAAACAAACACAATCACACACTCCCTCCCTCACACCCTCCTTTCCTCCTTCCACTCCCTCCATTCCCTCCCTCCCTCCCTCCCTCCACACCCTTCCCTCCCTCCACTCCCTCCACACAAAGCCAATGCACTAACCCAACCCCCAAACACAAGATCTAAGCCCCGCACACCACGCAGCCAAGCGTCACCTGAGCCCACATAAACAGGTAAGAGTTTCCTGTGGCCATAACGTCCATTATAATTTAGATTAATCCCGTATGCGAGGAGAAAGTCGACGGTGTGTCACAACTTTGGCCTGGTGATTATTACTGAGCTTCCGGTGGCCGGCCCGAACTGGCCTCCCACCTCCTCCTCCTCCTCCTGCCCCCTCCTCCTCTCCCTATCCTCCCCCTCACACCTCCCCGCCCCCCTCCCTCCTGTCCGGTCCACACTCCGCCTGTCCCTCTTTGTATGGCGTAGTTTATGCTTTCGGAGTGTTTGGAGAGTGCTTGGTGCATCGGCTGATTCTGGATCAAACGAAAGGATATTTTTTAAGTATTACTACTATGTTAGTTTTATTATTGTTACTCCTACTACTATTACTGCTACTACTCTTATTATTCCTATTTTTACCATTTGTTATTATTATCATTATTATTATTATTATTATTATTATTATTATTATTATTATTATTATTATTATTATTATTATTATTATTATTATTATTATTATTATCATCATCATCATCATCATTATTGTTATTGTTATTATTAGGAATGTTGTTATCATCATCATCATCATCATCACCATCACCATCATCATCATCATCACCATCACCATCACCATCACCATCACCATCCTTATCCTGTGTAGAGTTGACCCAATGTTTTCTTTTCATTCATGGTAAAAAAAAATGATTGTCATTATTTGATAAACCTCCATCACAGACCCTAGATATCTTTAAACCAAAAATTCAACCAATTGACCATAATAAAAAAAAAAAAACGCGTGTCGTATCGGTTACCAAGTTACTTTCCGAATAAGGCCAAGACGGGACAGCGAGACGGGTGATGATGGGTGTAATTATGATGTAATTACCGTGGGTTTGGTAATAGGCGCTCCCATAGCCCCTCGCAGGTGGGGCTACCGAGTCTCCCTAACTCCCACTCATTTAGACATATGTATTTCTCTTCAAATATTGTCATGTCTGTGGAATTCTAAAACTGGTAACGATATCTATAATGACGAAAGTAAGAATAATGATGATAAAATCATAATGATGATAATTATGATAATGATGATGTGATGATAATGATAGTGATAGTGATAAAGGTAATGGTAATAAGATAAAGGTGATGATAGCGATAGAGATAGCGATAATAATAACGATAATGATAATGACTGTTAGTAAATAAAGCTATAATACCGGCTACTGCAGTGATAACAAAGATAACAAACCGACTCTATAGGACGAAATCAAGCCAGTATCCGAATTGATCTCAAATAACCAAACAGAATCGAGATTACTGCCTTTAATGACGTCATATGACCCAGCTTCCGAGAGAAAGAGTAGTTCTTCATTCACTCACTCGTTCATTCATTCATTCATCAGTAATTGTTAATGGGACGTTGTGCTGGTCTCGGCCAGGCTGTGCACTCCACCTGGGGCATCACCCGCCTTTCCCACGTTGTCCTTATGACCGATCGCCCTACCCAATGCGGGGCTATTAACGACCTTATTGGCCAGGGGTGGCTGATTTTTTTGGTGAGGTTCGAGTGGGTAATTGTAGTTTCCGGTTTGCGTGCGTCGCTTTTTTTACACGTTCGTGAGTGAGTGAGAGAGAGAGAGAGAGAGAGAGAGAGAGAGAGAGAGAGAGAGAGAGAGAGAGAGAGAGAGAGAGAGAGAGAGAGAGAGAGAGAGAGAGAGAGAGAGAGAGAGAGAGAGAGAGAGAGAGAGAGAGAGAGAGAGGGAGGGAGAGAGAGAGAGAGAGAGAGAGAGAGAGAGAGAGAGAGAGAGAGAGAGAGAGAGAGAGAGAGAGAGAGAGAGACAGAGAGAGAGAGAGAGAGAGAGAGAAAGAGACATTTCAAATTTACAATTGAATACGAGTGTATGCGTGAGATTAATGGCTATTGATTTAATGGTAAGAGATGCAGCATTTTCTTAAACATTTGTGCATTTTTATGATTTACATTGTTAGATTTTACACGAACTTCTCGTGTGTGTGTGTATGTGTGTGTGTGTGTGTGTGTGTGTGTGTGTGCGCGTGTTTGTGTTTGTTTGTGTGTGTGTGTTCGCGTGTTCGAGTGTAAAATTAAACCGTTTTCGAGTCTCTGTGAACGTAGCGTGCAGTGTCCTCTTGTCATCAATGTCTACCAGTGATTCAGCAATGCTCTCTGACCCACGGGTGATTCTGCGAACGTTTTTGCTCCAGACAAATGTTGCGTCTTCTTCGCGGGCGCTTCCGTTGTGCGGTCGGTCTGCACGGCCAAGGTGCCCGCGTCACTGCTTGCCTCGGCCCGCCCGGTGACATGCGATCAGTAATCCTTCCAGCACTGTAAAGGAGGCAACGGTGAATCCATCCTTTGTCCCCGAGCACCAAAGGGAGGAAATGCGTGTGACGGAGGAGGCGGGCGCGCTCACACACACGCACCGCGACGTGTCCCCGCCCACCTCTTACTCAAATGCTAACGAAGTAACGAACCTTCACCGTCTTGGCCGACGCCCTGGATCTCGCGGCCGCCATGTTTGCTGGAGAGGGGGAGGGGATGAAGGGGGGTTATTTCTGGGGACGTCTCTTTGTCTTTCACGTGAGAGGGAAGGGCGGGAGATGGAGGAGAGGATATGGCATGGAACTCTTGAACGCCATTAAATACGCTATCATTTCATATAACGTTTTGAGAATTCCTCGCTGCGAAAAGCACCGCGTCTTCATGTGTCCGTTTTTTATCCCTTTTTCCTTCTTCGCCCCTTTTCCACCCTTCTGTCCCCTCTTCTTCTTGCCCCTCCCTTTCACCCTCATGCATCTTTCATCACCCATTCTCCCGCGCGCCGCCCCCCCCCCCTATCCCCCTCCTAACCCCATCCATCCATCGCCTCCGAAGGGCGATTCTGTGCGGGAAAGAAAATGGCGGAAATTGAATGGTGTCGCGGAGAACGTTTTGCCATTTCTTTCTTTCTTATATTCATTTCCTTAGAGCGACTTTCATTTTGATTCCGCAATACGGTCTGAGTGTTACGTATAATTCCTCAGCCTTTCTTAATCGCTGATGATCCTAATTATCCTAAGCACTCACTGGTGAGGTGAGCATGGAGGTGCCACACGGGCGGGCACCCTTTCACACGTGACACTGACCTGCTTGACGTAACACTCAACGAGCAGAATCCTTTGTTTCATCTTCCATCCCGGGCCCCGTGACCCATTTGGGCGGCGTCGATCCTCAGCCAAGCGTGGACACTCCAAGGTGAGAGGGGCTTGCAGGGCGCCCCTCGACGCCCCACGCCCACATTGTTGTCTCATTCTTGATGAATAGATCAAGAGATTCCTCAAGGTTTTCCCGTGAGCGAAGCAGCGATGCCATCCATGGCCAGTCTTCGTGAGTCAAGGTGGTGTGCTGTGTGTGGTGGTATTTCTTTGATGGCTACAAGTGCTGGGAAGAAGTTCCCGCGATATTCTGGGTTCTTTGTATGAGTAGGTCTCTGGATTTGTATGATTAGGCCGAGGGCTTGCTGCATCCCACCTGCCGTTCTAAGCCTATACCTGAGTTCCGCCAGAAACTAAGACAGAGAGACAGACCATGTGTTGGATTAATGACCGCTCGCAGGGCATTATCCCGTTGGTATTAGCTTCTCAAGGGTAACCTAACTAATAATTTATTCATGCCCAATAAGTCATTTGCCCTCGCTGGGCCGTCGCGCAGCCGGTGGAAACTGCAGACGAGGCGGTCGTAATAGGCGTCGTAATTGGTAGTTGGCGGCGAGAAGTAATCGTTACCCAGTCAGGCAAATTACACAGCGAATGCGTGCCGCGGGACTACCGACCTTTGTTTTTAAAATTTCACGTTCATCGGCGCCTATTAAGGTTGGATGTGAGTGATGTGAGTGATGTGTTTGAGAAAGAGGGAGAAATAGAACGAGAGAGAGGGAGAGAGAAAACAGGATGTTATGTTAAGAAATAATTTGTCATCTGGATTTCGTAACCGCCAAATAATCCATGGAAAGAACGGTTCATTATTCATTTGTTTAACTTTATTATTTCTCATTTTATGCGTAAATGGATTGAGTTGCGTACATCAACCGCGAGAGGAAGTCCTTAAATACGGATTACCGCAGAATAGGTCTCATCCTCAGTCGGCTTCCGCAGTATTTTCTCTACCAAAGGATTTATCTTCCATTTGTGGTCGTTTGACAAACAGTTACCGGGAATGATGGCGAATTACGTTGGTTATGCTGTATATGTACACACACACACACACACACACACACACACACACACACACACACACACACACACACACACACACACACACACACACACATACACACACACCATATGTATATATCTCTTGTTATATCTTTTTCTTGATTTTCAACTCTATTTTCCATAGGATTCCCCTCATGTTTGTTTTTTTCTTCACTTTCTCCTTTCTCTGCCTACTCCACTCTCCCCTCCTTTCCCCTCGGTAGGGCTTCGTGGGAGCACAAACTCACCGCCTGCTCGCCCATCGCCCATTTTGGAACGGGCGAGTAGGAGCAGGTGTGACCAAGCCGTTGACGGACACTCCGAGCTCTGGCTGGCTGAAGGAACATCGTGTTTTTCTCTCCTATTTTTCTTATTCTTTGTTATTTTTTCTTTCTTTTTTCTAGTTCATTTATTTTTTTTTATTTTTTGTTCTTCTTATTCTTTTCTTCTTTTTTTATCTTTGTTCTTCTTTGCTTGTTCTTTTCTTCTTTTTTTCGTAATGTTTCTTTATGGTTACTTACTCGAAGGTTATATTTATGTTGTTTTTGAAATATCTATTTCGTATTTTTTCTTCTTTGCTTAATTATTATCATTATTATTATTATCATTATTATTATTATTATTATTATTATATTACTATAGGTATTTTACCCTTGTGTATTCGTTGTATTTTTGCCAAACATAAAACAACCGAAAAAAAAACGTGTCTCCCTGTCATGGGAAACTCTCCGTAGGAAATGACCAGAAATCATGTCACATTTATACACTTCAAGATATATTGTCTCGAGTCTCCAGAAATGGTTGTCTTCCCACGAGAACTTGACATCAATGGTGCCATGTGTCGCAGGGCCACCCCTTTGTGCCTCACCCCCCTCTCCTCTTCCTCCTCTTCCTTCCCTTTCTTCACCTCATTCTTTTCTCTCTTCCTCTTCCTCTCGTTCTTATCCGTGTCACCATCTTTCTTTTTCTTATCATTTTTTTGTTCATCTCATTTCGCGTTGGTTTAGCGTTGTGATGTTCTGCTGCGTTCGTTTTCTCATGTTCTGTTTTATAATGTTATGTCAGTTGTTATGTATCTATTTATTTATCTTATGCTGCTGCCAAGATGATGATAATAACAATGATGATAATCATAATTGATAATAAGGATGATGATAATAATATTTATGATAATGATAATGATGATTAGACTTTCAAAAGATTGTAGCAACAACGAAATGTAGTATGAAGGATGAGACTGTATGTCAGAACAGTCACATTGCTCATGTGTATGTGGTGTGTGCGTGTGTATGTGAGTGCGTGAGAAGAGGGGGAAACACGGGTTAAGTGGTGGTGTTTCCCATCCGAGGGGAAGGGGACTGTCACACGTGTACCTGAAGGTCGCACTTCCCCTCACTCTCACGACCGGGGGGGGGGGGGGGGGACGGGAGAAAGGGGAGGGGAACGATGACAGGGCATGGCACTTTATCGGGCCATTATGTTGGGGAGCATACGCTGGTGTATGTATATATATATTTTTTTTGTACTTGTTACAATATTATTGTGATTATTATTTTTTTTATGAAAAGAAACAATTAAGGTATAAAGTAAAAGAAAATATCAGAAATTACTTTACTTCAACGGTCTTCGGGAATCGCGATGGCTATACCGCGAATGGACCACGCAGGTTCCCACGCGCACCACCGCGTGCTGAAGCGGCTGGCATGCACGTGGTGGCGGCCGTGGCGACCGGCAACAGGTTACGACCGAAGCGACCTGTTGCGTCACTCACCTGCGCCGCGGCGGCCGAGGGGAGGGGAAGGGGGAGAGGAGTGCCAACAATGGGGAGTAAGGAAGGGACTCGCTGCGCTATATCAGTTGGATTTCGGCTTCTTATTTGTGAATTTATATTTTGATTTTAATATTTTGTCTATTCTCTGGAGTGTTCAACACCCTTGCCTACACGTCAAGGTGTTCGCGTGCCCCCAACAGTCAGTGTCACAGCATCAGTGCCACGAGAGGAGAAGCAACCAGTGCCACATGGAAGGTGGAGTCGGGCCATAAAGCCAGGTCGGGTCGGGGCCACCATGTGTGAGCCGGCATGTGCGCGGTGTCGGGTGTCGGCGTGCGCTGTTGAGCATCCGGATACCCTGGTGGCACTGGCACGGTCCTGCGAGTGCCGCCAAGGCCTGGGCGGTTGTGCACATGATAAGAACATCATTTAAGACGAAGCGGCGGCTCCTCAAGGCTCAACCACACTGCCTTAATGATATCACTGCCTCGGCTTAGAAGATTCTGGGTTCGCTTTAAGATCAATTCTCGCTTTCTTTGCCCGCGTCTCCGTTTCGCCTGGCGATCTGATATGGATCTTGGATGTTTATCATAATTCATAGTTGATCCTCGCCCTCCTTCTCCCTTCTTGGCTCTGCCTCTGTGCGTCCGCGGAATGCCTTAATGTGCCTGGCGGTTACCCCTCACCCCTGTCAACCCCCCCGCTCCCTCCTCCCCCTCTCAGCTGCTCCGAGATGTTCCCAGAGACTACCTTGCTTCCTTCTGATGCTGTCGAGCAAGACTAGAAAGCCATCCGACTGTCGGCTGGGATACTTTCTGAAAGGAACTTGGGTTGTGTCGTCCAAGTCATATTCCCAGTACGTGTCATTTTACTTATATTTCCATGTGATAGTCATTTGATTAGGATCTCTGGATGTTTTGTTATTTGTGGTGTTAGTTCTCATTATCTGTCTTTTGGCATTTTCTTGATAAGACATAGACACTTCACGATGATCGTCCCGATATGAAGGGCTCTGTCACCTCACTCCCGAGACCGCTCTTATCCCGTTTAGCAGGCACCATAAAGCGGGGGTGACAGCAGAGCAGGCCTTGAGTGCCAAGACCACAAGCCGCTGGCACTGTAGCGATAGTGCTGGCAGCTCAGATTACCCGCGATAACCCGTTTCCCTCCCTCTCCCTTTTTTGTGGCGCTTTCGAAATCCCGGTTCATTTGGGGTCGGTAATGCACCTCTCGCTCACGTCGGGACGGGGGCGTTAGGGGGGGAGGGATGCCACTCTATGTTTTCATCTCCTCCTTCTCATCTTCGTCTTGTCTTCCTCTTTTTACCACTTCTCCATCCATTCTTCCTTCCCTTTCTACTCTTCCTCTTCTTTCTTCTATATTATTATTGTTCCCCACTCCTCCTACTCCTCTCCCACCTTTTTCTTCTTTTCTGCTCTTCCACTTCTTTCTTCTTTCTCACTTTTCCGCATCCTCCTCTTTCTTCTATCCTATTTTTTATTCCTCCTCCTCCTCCTCCTCCTCCATCTCCACTTCTTCATCTTCAAGTCATGCGGCGTGAGCACAGCTGTGGTCACGCGGGAGCAGGCGAGGACACCGTATATTCACTGCGACGCCAAGAAAAGCGATGAATGGCGCGGTGACGTCACTTCGCTTGCGCTGAGAGGGAGGGGAGAAGGAGAGAAGGAGGAAGAGGAGGAGAAGGAGAGGGAGAAAGAGAAAGAAAGGACCAGAAAGAAAGGAGGAGAAAAAGAGGATGAAGAAGAAGAAGACGAAGACGAGGACGACCAAGGGTAGGGAAGGGGGCCGATGAAGGAAGAGACGGCAAAGACATATAAACTAACGAACCCGGAATTAAAGGCACGGGTAAATAATGGCACAGGATAGAAGAAAATAGGGGATGGAGGTGGGGGGGGTAGGGGGGGTGTAAGAGGGGTGATAGGGGTCTGCGGTGAGGTGAGGGGACGCCTCCTCCTGTGGTCGGGTTTCAGGCACATCGTTTATTTCCCCTCGTCCGTTGTTTTCCGTTGTTTTATGCCCGACCGTTGCTTCCTCGTTTCCCCTCTTGTTCCCCCCTTTGGCCCTGGTTAGGCTTCCTCCTCTGTTTTGGATGTTATTTATCTCTCTTGCACAGTGATATGGCGCGAAGGAGTCGTTTTATAAATGAAATGGATGCGAAGAGTCAATAAAAGGCTAGATTTGTTGTAAAAAAATGGAAGTGCCAGAGAGAAAAGGGACAGGGAGGCTTGGTTATAAAATGGGGAAAGTGGAAAGCGAGAGAGCGAGAGAGAAGAGAAAAGAAAGAAGAGAGAAGAGAGGAGAGAGAGAGAGAGAGAGAGAGAGAGAGCGAGAGATCAACACTCCGTTCTTATCACGTGTCCCAACGGTCGAGGCTCGTGCTGAGATCTAGGGCTCAGGTTGTCTGTTGTCTTTGGGTTATATTTCTTTCTGTGCTGTAAATTATCAGCACTGTACAGCGCCGGAGGAACGACCGTGGGGTGGAAGGGTGTGGAGGGAGGGAGGGAGGGGGGGTTGGGGTTTTTGAAAGCTTTGTCTTTTCCTGTGAAGCGGGAGAAGGGTTAGGGTGGAGGGGAGAGGGGAAGGGAGGGAACAAGGGGTTTATGAGTTCACTGTCTTCAAAAAAGCTTTTATTATATGCATGTTTCTGTTGATTTCTCACGCCGATGTTGCTCGGTTTGAGATGCGATGTTCTCTTGGTGCAAAAACATTAGTGTTTCTCCTGGCATCACGTTTTACTCGCACTATGTGGTTTGTTTATGTATCATTAACCTTGGTCGGACCACAGAGCGTTCGCAATGTGCAAGGCGTAGTGTAATGGCATAATGTCTTGTTTTACTCAACGAGGGCTTTCATATATAACCGTCATGACAACAAAAGTTTGGAAGTTATTGATAAGATTTATTTTGGAAATCTAAGCTGTCCTTTCCTCATTACAGATGAAAAATATAGCAATAACAGTACAGATGTATAAGAATCCTTATAATAAGACTAATATAGAAATAAACAGATTCAACCTATGATGACCTGTGACCTAATCTGTTCTTCTTTCCCCTCCAGACCTGCCGGCGCCGGTCCCCCCTCTCACGCCGGGCACAACCAAGAAGATGACTGACGCTCTCAGGGCCTCCTTCGCGTCTTGGGAGAAGGAGAGAGAGAAACACAACATCACCAAAGGTAACGTTAACTCCATTTTTTTGGTTTGCCTTTTTTTCTCTCTCTGTTTTGTGTGTTTTCCATTTTTCTTGTGTTGGCGTCATTTTATTTGCCTTAATTTTTTTCTATCTATATTCTGTTTTTTTTTTCTTTCTTTTTTCTTTTCATTATATTTTAGTTTCCAATACTCTCTCTTTTATAAGTGTATTTTCCACATTTTTCGTTCTTTATTAGAATCATCTCTTCGTTTTCATTCGTAATCCTTCTTAGCACATCCCTGTGTTGCGCGGGATTCGAACGTTTTTTGCTCTCTGCTTCGTGCTTCATCGCAAGCCCCGCTGGAACATCTTGCCCACGTGGAAGACAAGGGGGAGGGGAGATATAGCAGAGTAGGTGGGTGTGGGTAGGGGGAGGTATAGCAGGGGGATGGGGTGAGTATGGGCAGGACGTGGCGAGCGAAACACGTGCCCACTCGCTAATGATATAACCTTAATGCACAGTGAAATTACCTGGTAAACACTTCAACCCACCAGCTGTCACCGCGCCCGTGCCCACCCGCGGGCTCGCTGTCCTAACTCCCTCCCCCCTAACCATCCCTCCCTATCCCCCCAAGTCTGCCCCACAATCCCACATGCCCCTCACACCTGCGCCTCGCCGTGCACGTGGCGACGTTCGTTCATCTTAGCCGCGTCTTTTGAAATCGGGACGAATTTTCCTTGTGATGTCTAAGAGCCATTCTTTGAACACGTGATGGGAGTGAGATATTAGTTGCGCTAGCCTGAGGTAACAACTGCGAAGTTTTTTATTTTATCGTTTATGATTTCGCTGTGTTCATGAATTTGGAGAGACTACATGGTCCTCGGAGGCAAGCATTCGGGCAGCGACATTAGCCGGACAGGCGAGAGAGCACTAAAGAACAACTAATGGAACTAAACACCAAATCATCGTGTCCCACATATAACACGCTTTATTGCGCACCAAAGCACAAGCGACAACAACCCTTGGGAGAGAGCGCACGAAGGGCGAGTTCGGCGTGCGGAGCCGGCCAGGACAGGCGAGCGCGGGCCGTGAAGCCGCAGGTTGCGAGAGTCACGGCCAGACCGCAGGCCGGCGGCCGACGGAGGCGCTCGACGCGACGCCGTCCAGTGCGGCGGAGGCTGAAGGTCGCCCGGAAAGGCCGACGCCGCCGGGAACGCAATTTAGCTGCACATACGACTGTGTGGTGTGCATGTGTGTATGTATATATATATATATATATATATATATATATATATATATATATATATATATATATATATACACACACACACACACACACACACACACACACACACACACACACACACACATACACACATACACACGCATACGAATAGGTTATCCGTTGTCACTTGAGCAGAACTCCAGAGATGAAATTGGTATCCAAAGAGAAGCATATATTCTGCAGTCGCAGACAATTTCGCGCGCGCAGAGGGCCGTGATTGGCGTCCAAGCAGGCGGAACCGAGGCAGACGTGATAAGAGGGAGTGCGAGGCGAAGGCGGCGAGTGTACTGTAACCTCCTCCAGTACTGTACCCAGCAACACTATCAGCCATCTGACGTTTTTGGCTTGACCGCCTCGCCTCCCTCGACGCCGCTTGGCATATGCTGTGCCCGCGACCCACAACCTTCGGCCGAGCGCGCTTCTCTTCGCTCGGGGACCTTCACCGGCGCTCCCCGAGGCCGAACGATTGTGGGAACGACCGACGCGGCGCCCCGGCCTCCCTCCGAGCGCACAGGATCCCGGCCAAATAACGAAAACTCGAAGTTAATGCGTTTTATTGGGACACGTAGGCTGGACGGGCCTTGTGCTGTCCAGACGCACCGAACGCGCTTGCGAGGAAACCGACTTTGCTCTCGGCGTCGCGGGCGGTGGCTGCGACGCCCATGTGCGCCTCCCAACAAGGAAGACGTGAAACCCTGCTTGCAGACATGAATGCATGCATTTATTCTTGATTTGCTCTTATAAACATACATGTTATACATATATACACATGTGCACACACACACACACACACACACATACATGTAATATATATATATATATATATATATATATATATATATATATATATATATATATATATATATATATATCTTTGTGTGTGTGTGGGTGTGTGTGTGTGTGTGTGTGTGTATGTGTGCGTATTTGTGTATGTATATATGTTAAATATATATACATATAGACAAGCACACACGCAAACACATAACGATATAAACAGTTACCAGACGCAATAAATGGCTTCATTAAGAGGCAGCCTAATAGACCGATAAATTGGCGGGGTGGCTGGAGCGGCAGAGGACCCGTGTGGCAGGCAACGAGCAGGCGAGGCACCCGGCCAGACAGAGCGATGAAAGTAAGTGATAGATCATTAGGAGGACCAGAGAGCTCATGACGACCAGAGGTGTGGACTGCGGGGGCCACCAGCTGCTTGCCCTGCCCTGCCCTGCCCTGCCTGGCCCGCCTCGGTCCTCGCCTGTGCTCTTCTCTCTGCTTTACCCTGCCCTGTCCTCTGTTTATCCTGCCTTGCCCCTTTGTTGTAGTCTTTCTTGATCTCTTTACCCTGTCATCAACTCTAGTTTACCCTGTTTTGCTCTCTGTTTCACCATGCCCTGACACGCTAGTGTCCCCTGCCTTTCCCACTTCTTAACCCGGCCTTGCTTACTATTTTACCCTGTTTCGTCTATTTTACTCAGTAATGCCCTCTTTTTTTACGTTTGTTACCCTTTGCTTAACCGTTCTTTACTCTCCGTTTTTTCCCTCTGATCTATGCCTTTGGTCTGTCATTCATTCTGGACTGCTCTTATTATCGTTTTCGCCGCGAGCCTTTGCAATGAAGAGCACCGAGAGACGATCAAACGGAAACAGACGCCAACAGGCGACGCAACAGAAAGACAACGGGAGGACAGCAACACCCACGGCAGCAGCAACCAAGCTCATTATTGTTGACCAACAGCCACAGCCCAGCCATGCCGCGGTACATCTGGTCTGTGTGCATCTTGTACTCAACATTAATGTACACTCGGCGGGCATTTGTGTGTGCTCTAGGGCCATTGTGGTGGCTAGTTATGGTGTCGTGGTGCTGTGGGTGTGATGGCGACTGCTGTGGTTGTAGATTGTGATGGTAGTGATATGGTGGTAGTCATGACGACGTCTGGTCATCACGGTGGTCATGTCAGGAGGTGTGGGCACGGCTGGGCGGCTGGTGGCGGCGAGCGTCAGCTGGGTAGCGTGCCCACTAGCCCCGTCACACACACACACACACACACACACACACACACACACACTCACACACACACACACACACACACACACACACACACACACACACACACACACACACATACACACACATACACACACACAAAATACACACACGCGGATAAGGAAGTGCTACTGATGAGCAAAAAAGAATATGAATGGGAAAAGACGCTAAGGATTCAAAAACAAAATCTAAAGTCCAGTGAAAAAGTTATATTCTAGACGATGAATATCAAACTCATGGGCAGTGGGTCAGTAGACAAGACAGTTGGTAGATCACTAGGCAGATGGGCGATGGGTCAAGTCAGCACACGTGGGTTAGAGCAGAAGTAGGTGGGTGGGGGAGGTAGCCGATAGGGGTAGGCAGGCGGCCACCCACCCACCCGCACTCGCAACTGCAAAATTGCAACTTATGTACCACGCCGATCACATCATTTACAAAGGTGCTTCATCTTGTTACTTCCCGTCATCCGTGGGCGCAGCAGGCCTTCGTGGGCGGCTCTCGGGGCTTCATGTTTCCCCGCCTTAAAATAGGAGGAAGGGATGGTGGAGGATGATGGTGTATATGGATGTGGAAGTGGATTGGATGTAGATGTGGATGTGGATGTAGATGTAGATGTAGGTGTAGATGAGGAGGAGAAGAAGAAGAAGAAGAAGAAGAAGAAGAAGAAGAAGAAGAAGAAGGGAAATATAAAAAAGAAAAGGACAAGGAAAATTTAAATGAATCAAAATAAGTGAAACGAAAAGAAATTGACGGAAAAAAAATGCCTTAAATGACTCTTTCTCCAGAGGCAGAGACGTTGCTTAAAGAACACGGCCATAAACTCCGCCAGCCTCTCCTCTCCTAGCATGCCAGGTACATCATTAACAACAACTTTTATACCGTCACATAAACGACTCGGCCCGACCAAAAACAGCCGAACGAGGGACTAAGCCATTCACGGATAAATCGGATTAGAGACTCGACACCCCCCTTCTCTTGGCTTGAGTGGTTGGCTCTCCATTCGAACTCCTTTGGCCTTAGAGAGAGAGAGAGAGAGAGAGAGAGAGAGAGAGAGAGAGAGAGAGAGAGAGAGAGAGAGAGAGAGAGAGAGAGAGAGAGAGAGAGAGAGAGAGTCGTTGCTATAATTGAAGATTTTATTAGCGATTCTCTGGCGAGAGGACGTGAGGAGCGAGGCTTCAAGGAAATTCGATTGGAAGGTTTTCCGATTGGACTGGAAGGTCGTGTCGACTCGGGGGAAGAGACATAGAGAAAGGGAGAAAGGGAAGGGGGGGTTGGGAGATGGAAGTGGAGGACGGAAGGAAGGAAGGATGGAAAGAAGGAAGGGACGAACGAAGAGAGAAATCGAAATAGAAAGAGAGAGAAAGAGAGAACGAGGGGTAGGGGGTACAGCTTCGTACGTGGCGGTCGTGCGCGCGGTGGGAGAAGAGCGAGGGCGATGGTGACTTTACGACGTCGGAGGGGAACGTAAGCCGATTGTGGTGCCGGCGCCGAGGAGGTGGTGGTGACGGCGGCTGGCCAGTCCTTCACGCGCACTCGAAAGCATGTAAGCCCTCATCTACACCTGCACGTAGTTGCAATTATACTTAAACACACACACACACACACACACACACACACACACACACACACACACACACACACACACACACACACACACACACACACACACACACACACACACGCACGCCGACGACCAGCACGACCTCCAGCGGCGGCGCAAGGGGCGAGGCAGCGGTCATCAGGAGGCCATAAAACACCTCGGACAAAGTGTCGGGCAGGTAAGCCTGGGAGGTCCTCACCTTCGTCAACTGCTGCGGCCTCACACGCCCCTGTGGCCTGGCCCCGTCGCGACCTCAAATTTCTTGCTTAATTACGCTTGTTTTTCGACGGTTTTGTGACGGGTGTTTTCTTTGTGTGTGTTTATGTGTACCGTTTGGTTGTTTACTCATGACCTTTTTTTTATTATGTAGGGAAATATATAAAAAAATGAAAACTACAACATTAAACACTTAATGATTCGGTATTTCTATTTTACAATTGAATCACGGTGAAAACGAATCAACGCACTACGAAATCAAGAGAAAAACAATAACAGGAGTGTTGAGAGACAGAGAGAGAGAGAGAGAGAGAGAGAGAGAGAGAGAGAGAGAGAGAGAGAGAGAGAGAGAGAGAGAGAGAGAGAGAGAGAGAGAGAGAGAGAAAGGAGGTAGTGGCCGCAGTAGAAAAGTTGATGGCGAGGTATGTGTGCGAAGGTAAACAAACAGGAGGACGCGGCGAGGCAGGCACTCAGTGACGGCTCTTCGCACCTTCCTCTTCGTTCACAAAGAAGGCGTTGACAGTTCGGTGCCAGGGATCACGCTCTCCCCTTGGCCTGGCCCTGTGCAAGCCCTGGCCCTGCGAGGGACTGACCTGGCTTCGGGGGCGAATGATGACTTGACCGACCTTCTAACCAGCCTCTGGATGAACTTGGTGATCCGATTAGATGTTCAAATTCGCATCCGAAACGTTGCCTACTTCTCCGACGAACACATACATGACCTCTGTGTAAGTGTCTGTCGAAAGATCTTTCAAGTCCCTCACTGGGAAAGGTCAGGGCAGCCATGCCACTTCGAGCGTGTGTGGAAGGAAGGAGAGTACCCGTGCCCTGCCCTGTACCCGTGCCTTATTTCATCTCTCTCCCCCTCCCCCCTCCCTTCTCTCTCTCTCTCTCTCTCACTCACTCACTCACTCACTCACTCACTCACTCACTCACTCACTCACTCACTCACTCTCTCTCTCTATCTCTCTCTTTCTCTTTCTCCTTCACTCATCCTCTCTTCTTCCCTCCCTCCTCCCTCATACTCTCTTTTTCCTCACCTACGCGCCGCCATGCTCACCTCCCTACTATCCTCCATCCTCCTTCCCTCCTTCCCGTTTGCCCTCGCGTAGAATGATAATGTCTTAACAATAATAACCCTAAAAATGAGGGAGTTAAAAAAAATCGTGGATAGGGAGAGGGAGAGAAAAGGAAGAAGACGGGAAAAAGTAAGAAAAAAGAAAAAAAGAAAAAGAAGCAGAAGACTAATAGAGAGATAAAGAGACACCGCGCGGGGGTGGTCGAGTATATCAGCTGTTTGTATAATTGTCGTCTCCGCCTATTGTTTTAGCTACCTGACGTACTAGTAATTAGGCGAACCAGTGCTGTCCCGCCGACTACCTGCACTCCTCAGCGCGCCACCCAGCTGCTGCTAGAGGGTGGGGGGGGGGGGGGAGATAATGAGGATGAGGATCTAGGAGGAGATAGGAAGGAAGGAAGGAAGGCAAGGAAAAGGCGAATGATCGAAGGATGTAGGATGGATGATAAGGGTGAAGGAACTATGAGAGGGAGAGAGAGGGAAAGAGAGAGAGAGAGAGAGAGAGAGAGAGAGAGAGAGAGAGAGAGAGAGAGAGAGAGAGAGAGAGAGAGAGAGAGAGAGAGAGAGAGAGAGAAAGACAAAAGGAGAGAAAGAGAGAAAGAGAGAAAGAGAAAAGGAGAGAAAGAGAGAGAGTAAAAAAAGTCAGGAGTCAGCAGACCCCTCGCGGCGATGGGGTGTTAGAGAAGCTGCCCCACGCTCCAGGGTTTCGTGTGGGCGTGGGGGCGCGTGCGGAGCGTCTGATTAAGTCCTGCTGAGGTGATTATCCTAGCGAGGTGCCGCCCGCGAGCTCCTTCACCCCTCCCCCCCCTCCCTCTTACGCATCTCGGAAGACTTCTCCTGAAGATGTTGCGCGTTTCCCTTGATGGAATACATAATTTCCCGTTAGTTTATGTATGTATGTGTGTGTGTGTACGAGCGCGCGTACGTGCGTTTTAGTAATTGGCTTGAAATCACCAGAGTATAAGGATAGACTAGTACTCATTTCAAGCCTACAGGCTGTTAGAGGGAAAAGGGGAGAGGGGAAATACCGCGAATGGGAGTCTTTCATCTGCCGCTTGAGAAAGGATGCTGCAGTTCAGTTCCAGACTGACTTGCTCCTTGCCCGCGGGACTGAGCGCGTGAAGCCCTCTGGTCCGCACACTTCTCGTCTGCGAATGCTACGGCGCCTGTTTTTGCTTGCGAGTCAACCGCCCTGGCAGCAACTGTCGCGAATCCAAGTCACGAAGGAATATAGTTTTTGGAATAATACCAGTCGGCATCACAATTTCTCAAAGAAACAATCCCTCGTAAAAAAAGCCTAGCGATAAAGAAAATAGCAATGAATAAAAAAGAATAGCCGAAGCCAAGAGTGAAGGAAAGCGGAGCGGGCCGGCGTGTTCCAGGTGGCCGCCGTGCCGCTCGCCCGTCTGGAGCAACAAAACAAAATGGCGCCGGTCGCGGGCGCTGGCCGGCCGGCGCACGTGGCGGGGCATCGCAACACCAGCGCCTACGCCTCTTACCGATGACCCTCGATTTCCGCCGTTCTCGAGAAGCACGGAGATAACGCCGATAACGAAGGGTACTCGCGTCATAAGAAGATTAGCAAAGGGTTTACGGCGGCTGGAGCTCAGCTGGTGGTGTGAGGCCTGAAGATGCTATGAGCCGCCGCGGCACCTGGCTCGCTCAGGTAAATGCAGCAATTAACCAGAATAGAGTGACGCTAATTAACCCCCGCCGTCCGACCGCTACCGCCCCCTTCTGCTTAGTAAGATTTAGTCTTGAGGGGAAAATAAAGCGTCAGATAAAGGAATAAAAGATAATAAGTCAAAGCTATGTACAAGAGAGAGAGAGAAAGAGAATTATAAAAAAGGAAGTATTTGGCGGTAAATTATTCTTAGCTTTATTCCGTATCTGAAACAAAATTGAATCATGATAAAAATAATGTTAAAAATTACAGCAGTAATGATAATAATAGCAGCAGTAATAATAAAAATAACAACAACAATTATGATAATAATAGTAATAATAATAATGATAATAGTAACAATGAAACAGTGACAACAATAACGATAACAATAAAAAAAACAACCAAGCCATTCTACGCGTTTCCCACAACCATTCATCATCTTCCTGATAACTCTTTTTTTTAGTCACGGTCGTCCATCAAGCGGGCTAATTTCGAGTAATTAGAGTGAGGCCGAGGTGAGCTGGGCAGGCATATGTCCTCCCCTGGGATAGTGAGGTGCTTGAAGACCTGTTTGTTTATGATCCGCCGGGATAAAAGACTTCCCGAAGTCGCGCTAATGAGGTGATCGAGACGGCCCCGTGGCTTGTGCTCGTTTGGAATTGTGGCTGGAGAGGCAGTTGGGTTCTTTTTTTGTTTTTGTTTTATTGGTTTTATTTGTGGGGCTTTTGTGTGTTGGGAGGGGGGTGGAGGGGATGTTGCTTTGTTTCGATTTCTGGGTATTGTTTTTTCTTCGGGTATTTACTGTGGCGAGTCTGTTTATTTTTATGGGGGTATTATTTATTTGTCTTATTTTGTTCAAGATGTTTTGAGTTTGATGCGTTGACACACACACACACACACACACACATACACACACACACACACACACACTTCATGGTCCGCTGGAACCTTGACGGAAATACAAGTCTGGAGCTGATTAAGCGATTCAGTTATTTATATTATTTCCCGTGATCACGTAATAATGATAATTGGAGGGGTTTGGGGGGTGGTCGTTAATGGCGTACCTCCACAGCTGCTCTGACCTTCATTTGCAACGAGGCGGGAGCTCGGTCTTGAGGCGTTTTCCAGTCTTTGAAGGAAACTTAGAGCAAAACCATTAGACGATCCCGTGAGGTCTAACGCAAGGGTATTACCCCTTTCCATTATTAACTTTCTCATGAACATATGCACTTCTTCTCTACCCCTACCCCCTTCTATACTCCCTTCTTCATGCATGCCAGTCGACCACCACCTGCCGCCCCTCCCCTTTCCCCCTCCCCCCCATACGCTACACCCGCCTTCCAAGTGTTTGCTGTCTCTCCGCCTGTCGTAGCTTAGCATCTGTCCTCTGTAGTCACCACGCCCTGGCTCATCGCATCGCCATTCGTCATGTGTTGGAGGACAGACTTACCTACGGGATCTTAGTAGTACTTACTCACTTACATTTTTAAAATTTAATTACTGGTACTTATACATCTTTATTAACTAACATAAACACACACACATGCGCGCGCGCACAAACATGCCAATATTGAGAACCCAAAGTTGTAGTACTGGAATGAAAATTGTGAACAAACCCTGCTATTTACACGCAATTTACATGTTTAAATTTCTGTTTTTTTCGGGAAGTATTTTTGCAACATAAATGATATGTTGTATTACTTGCGGTAATACTAGAAATATTTAATTTTCTCTTCGTGCAAGGACAAGCTATCGTTCGTCTTTACGTACATGCCCCAACTCGTGTCTACATGTGCGTCGTTATGTCGTGATATGTGGCTGTCTAAACGTACACGCGCGTGTGTGTACCTGCTGGGCACCTGCCAGGACCAAGAACACGTGCCTCCCAGCTGCCACGCACACATGTCCCTCACAGCTGCTGCCCGGCTTGGTTGCTTCTTCGCCTAATTCTTACTCGCCATACCTTGAAACTCAAGGAAAACATACTCGCAGGACCTCCATGGGGATGACTAAGGTCGACCTCGAGGGGTATGAATGTAAGAGAATTTAAATGGAAGCAGAGGTCGAGAGCGAGAGAGAGGTCCTTGCCTGGCGAGCGCCAGCTGCTGCCCGACCCAGCCCAACGTCTCCACACCGACCACTCCCCTCGCCCTCTCCTCTTTCTCCTCCTCCTCCTCCTTCTTATCCTTCTCTGTCTTTCTATATATAGTCTTCTCCGCCATTACCTCTTCCCCCTTTACGTCAAGATGGGGAGCTATTTCCCCATTTTCCTAACGGGCGGCGACTAATCGTCCACGCGCCCACGGAACGGAGCCAGCGGGATGAATGGGGCAGAGAAAGCGAAAGGCCGGCCGACTGTCTTCCCTGGGGATCGCCTAGAGCACAGTGACTTAAGGAAGGAAGGTTGTGTCGGCCAGCTGACAGGCCCGGTCAAACAATTGGTCCATCTAACGAACTTTTTGGCCGCAGCTACCAGATGCCCGGTTGTGGGTGGTGGGGGTGGGGTGGGGGAGGGGCTGGGGCTGGGGCTGGGGGGATAAAGTGACTTCTCGAATGAGTTTATTGGAATTAGCGAGAGCAACGGCGGTCGGCGATTTTTGTTGTTTTGTTTTCGCTGCGACGGAATGCGGGCTCCAGAGGCATTGGCCATCACATCACGTCTTGTTCCGTCGTGGCAGTGATTGATGGTCGTACCGCCTTGTCATGAGTCGTGATTGCATCATGACCCTTGTCTATTAGCTGGGACAAACACGTGATCAGAACACAGGACTACCGCTGCGTGCGCTCTGACTGGCTGGGACACTGCGTTTATGTGGAGCTGCTCACATGATGAACTTTATTTTAGCTTTATTATTTTGTAGGACTAGTTTTTTTGTATTTTATTATCGGATACTCTTCCTTTACTTTGTTCTTTATTCGCCTTGTTGTTTAGCATCTCATTCTTTGAATTTTTTTTCATCATCACCATTATCGTTATCATCACTTCCGTTCTAGTACTAGTACCAAAAATACAGTGACACTCAATGATATTACTCTTCCACCAACACACACACACACACACACACACACACACACACACACACACATTGTCAGTACTACTACCACAATCTGCCAACCAAGCAGTGTGTTGGCACATCACACAGCACCATTAACTTTCATATATGTAGAGTCACATCTCGTTCGTTTCTCAGAATGTGGTGTCGCTTCATACGTCTGGGGGAGAGGGGGGGAGGGGGGAGTGCCACGGGAGTTCCCAGAATATGTCCACAAAGGATTTTCCTTACGATAGCTGGCTGTTGGGAGTGTTTATTTGAGGCCACTTAAAATGAGGTGTGTGTGTGTGTGTGTGTGTGTGTGTGTGTGTGTGTGTGTGTGTGTGTGTGTGTGTGTGTGTGTGTGTGTGTGTGTGTGTGTGTGAGAGAGAGAGAGAGAGAGAGAGAGAGAGAGAGAGAGAGAGAGAGTGAGAGCATTATTAATGTGTAGTTGATAAAAAAAAACCTATTCATTGATGTAATATCTTTCGGGACATTTTAATACCGTAATCCATTTATTTCCTTTGCGCGAAGTATTGGAATATGCTACAACTTGTCCATTCTCAGTGAAACAGTGAAACCATATAAATTGTGGTATTGTTATAACAAGGGTCTCGTAATTTCCATTTTATCCCGACCATAATCTGGGAACTGTCTTGTGTTTCTCTATTAGCGTGGGTTCCCTGTTATTGTATTCGGGTGCTACAGTGCGGGCGACAATAGGGCCAAGCAGCCTCCCTTCTAAAGACCAGGTCGGTTATACACCAGAATCGGTCGGAGCTCTTTTCCCACCGACCGAGCGAGGCCCAGTGCGACTGTTTCTTCTTCTTCGTCGACATTATTATTTTGCCGAATTGTTCCACGAGTTGTAACTTCCGCAGCAGTGTTTTCTTTTCTTTAGAAGGGGAATAATCATAATAATCCACTTGTCGTCCTCTCAGGCGGAGTTCCCCTCCCCTCCCCTCCCCTTTCAGAAAAAAAGAAAAAAATGCATATGAATCGTGCACTTGTGTGTTTCGTTTCTCGCGCTCCCCTGCGAACCCCTCTCGACCGGCGGGGAAAACAAGGTCTCCGCCCACATTGTCACAATGGTTGAGATTATCATTTGATATTGATAGAAATATGACCCATAATGTTCCGCGGAATTGGCCATTGTCGTCGCCCGTAGCCCTAACCCACGATGGCCCTTCCCGAGCAATTGTAACTGTTTAATTGTCGTAATGAGACTGAAGAGGCCGTGATAATGAAAGGTCCTCTACGTCTCTCTCTTTCGCTCCTTTTCTTTCTCCCCTCCCCCCTTTCATTTTCTCTTTCTCTCGCCCTTATCCCTCCTGTCTCCCCTCCCTTCCCCTCCCCGCTTCATCCATGCTCCGACCAATGCAATCATCATATGCCCGCTTACTCGACCTCAACAGAAACTTGTTCAGATTTCAGTATGGAAATTCGTTCGCCGTTCTCTCATGGGAATTCTTTCTTCATCTACCATCTATCTATACCCACAATACCCTTACCCTTCATCCCCTCCCCTCTTTAATACCCGGGACCCCTCGCCTCTTACCCCCCCTCCCCCCCCAACCACCCACTTCGGCTCCCCTTGTCCTGGTCCTCCGCCCTCACTACCCCTACCCCCACCCCCACCCCCACCCCCACCCCCACGCCAACACAATAGCTTGTCAGTACACTACAATAACGCGACCGAAGCTGTATTCCGACTGTCGAGATGTGATTGTTTTTCCGTTTTGTTTTTGTCCTGTTATTTGTTGTTGCTATTTTTTCCGGGATCGCAAACTACCAGTTACGCTGAAGAACCTTATTTCCTTCTGCTTTTTTGAAAAGTCCTTTGAGAATTTATATCCCTTTGTCGGTAAAAGGATGCAAGTATATATATGTATGTGTGTGTGTGTGTGTGTGTGTGTGTGTGTGTGTGTGTGTGTGTGTGTGTGTGTGTGTGTGTGTGTGTGTGTGTGTGTGTGTTGTCGAGAGGGGTTCTCTGCTGCCTTCCTTTCCCCTCGCTGGACAACACGAACGCGTCCATGCCCACCCCATCCCTCCCCTCATCTCATTTGCATACAAGGGCACCCGCGCCCGTATGCCCAAGTTTGTGATTAATTAGACTAATGATGCTGTGATTTTGTCTCTGTGCTGATCTCTTTTGCGGTTCGTGGGAGAGAGAGGGAGAGAGAGAGAGAGAGAGAGAGAGAGAGAGAGAGAGAGAGAGAGAGAGAGAGAGAGAGAGAGAGAGAGAGAGAGAGAGAGAGAGAGAAAGAAAGAAAAATAGAAAGAGAAAGACAGCTAAAATCAGAAAATAGGTAACGGAAAAAAATATCGAACCTAAACTGAAAATGAAACTAACGAAACAATATATTGAAGAAATCGTAAAATCATAATACAATTCCCGAATCGTAGTATAAAATTACGAAAACGTATGGCAGATGTAAAGCACGAACAGGAGACACTGGAAAAAAAATACTGTAATACCACACTGGCTGTAATAACCCCAAGCCAGGTACAGACATGACAGACATTAATACCAGAACCTCCAGGGCTTAAGATCCCCCCTCCCCCTCCCCCCATCTTTCTCCCCTCAAAGCTTCCTTCTATATCCCATGGAGTGGGTGAGAAGGGGGGGGAGTGTCCTTTTATCTAACGATATTAGCTTTGGCGAATGGGGATTTGTAGTGTTCATTATGGCGTCTTGATTTACTTGTGTGTGTGTGTTTGTGTGTATGTGTGTGTGTGTGAATGTGTGTGTGTGCGTATGTGTGTGTGTTTTGTGTGTGCGTATATATGTATTTATGAATATGTGTATATATGTATGTATGTATGTATGTATGCACGCGAGTGTGTTTCGACTGACGGGGAAAATTAAGGCGCGAGGGGAAAGGGGGAAAATATGAGTGGGACGAGGTGGTGGGGCGCTGGGGGAGGGGGGGGGGGGTACGTAAGGAAGGAAAGGGGATATCGTAACACGGTGCCATTAACAAGGGATCTTCGTAGCTCGCTTTGGATCCGCTAGTCTTATCTCGAGCTTTGTTCCCTGTCGACTTATCCCATTCTCCACCTGTGTCAAGCGGCCGTATTACATTACTAAAATACACACGCGCGCACCAAGATATGTACGCTCACACACACACTCACTCTCACACACACGTGCTCACACGCAGATGACAGCAATGTTAACGACGTTAGCATTGAAACGAATCGTAAGGAAAAATATGCTTATATTTACAATAATTTTTTTCAGTTTCTATTTCCCTTTTTTTTTGTTATTTTTCTCTCAAATTCTTTCACTTTTCGTGCTCATCCGATCCCATTAACCCCATTACTCTCTTTCCCCAGACCCCAAGCAGTGGACCGAAGACCACGTGAGACAGTGGCTCGCCTGGGCCATCAAAGACTTCAGCCTAGAGGGCGTGTCCGTGCACGAGTTCCAGATGAAAGGGCGCGACCTGGTGGGCATGGGGCGAGAGTCCTTCCTTGCCCGCACGCCGCCCTTCATGGGAGAC